>CAUYSK010080092.1:0-33049 GCA_963575035.1 Avahi laniger | reverse complement strand
GAGTACATGTGGTGCTTATTTTTCCATTCTTGGGATACCTCGCTTAGTAGAATGTGTTCCAGCCCTTTCCAGGAGTATATAAGAGGTGCTATGTCACCATTGTTTCTTAAAGCTGAATAGTAATCCATGGTATACATATACCACAGTTTATTAATCCACTCATGTATTGATGGACATTTGGGTTGTTTACACATCTTTGCAATTGTGAATTGTGCTGCTATGAACATTCGAGTGCAGGTGTCTTTTTCATAGAGTGACTTTTGCTCTTTTGGATAGATGCCCAGTAACAGGATTGCTGGGTCAAATGGTAATTCTACTTGTATCTCATTGAGGTATCTCCATATTGCTTTCCACAGAGGCTGCACTAATTTGCAGTCCCACCAGCAGTGTATGAGTGTTCCTACCTCTCCGCATCCACACCAACATTAGTTGTTTTGGGTCTTTTTGATAAAGGCCAGTCTCACTGGAGATAAGTGATATCTCATTGTGGTTTTGATTTGCATTTCCCTGATGATTAGAGATGTTGAGCATTTTTTCATATGTTTTTAATGTGGACAGCTATCAAATAAATGAAAACCACTCTGCTTGCCAAACAAAACTCAACAGTGGAATCCAGCCACAAGTTGCAGTCCTGCCTACTCAAAGTTATTGATAATTTATTATCTCTTCCACAGGCAACTCTTCATTCCTGATTCCTTAGCCTTATCTCATGATGTTTATTTAAGCACTTTTCTTTCCTCTATTCCTATTGCAATGCACTGTTCTTTAAGTTCTAGTCAATTTCATTCCCTCTTTCCTATCCCTCCTGCTTCAACATCAGCCTCCTTTGGGATAATACACATTTATTGACCTAGTCTGTGACTCTATTATGTACTACTTTTAATTTTTTGTTCTGCCAATTTTTTAATTAAAGATGAAACTTTTACGGAAAAAACCTCAGGAGATTTTAGTCCAACTCTCATTATGGAAAGACTTAGAAAGGTTAAATAAATTCCCTGGTATCCTATTGTTAGTTGAGTATAGGTTCCAGAGACTTTTTAAATTGCTCTGAGTGTAGTAGGTATTGAATACATATATGTGATTTATTTGTAAAGGTCTATCATTGTAATGCCTTCTTCAGACTTTTGTTATGATTTCTTAACATTTAAATGCAAAATTCTAAATTCAGTGATGAAATTCATGTTTTATAGTATAATCTATAAACTGTAATCTTCCTCTGAAAAAAATGAATTATGCTTTTTTTCTAAAGAAAAAAAAGCCCTCCAAAACTGAAAACAATGGTATGTGTTTGCATTCCATGTTAAACTGAGGGTGCAAATTGCTTTTGTTTGTAAAATGCAGCTGTGTCTCTATTTATTTTTAGAGACAGTTTAAACTGGATTAACCATTCTTCCCTCAGAATTTTGAGGTTGCTTACTTATTCAAAATGTTGCTATTTAATTTTTTGCCAGGTGAGTATTTATAGTGGTAGATGTTTTTTAAATTATGAAATATTTTGAATTCACAGGAAACTATTAAAATCATATAGCAGATACCCATATAAACACAACCAACATTTAACATGTTAATATTTTGCAAAATTTGTTCTAATATGGAAAACTTAAGTGGTTGTTGTCATCCTAATTGATACTGTGCAACTAAAATATATAATAGTAACATGGAAATATTGGTCACATCATTTAGGCAGGAAAGATTGGGTCTAAAGAAATTATTAGACTAAAGGCAGGCACCGTATTTTGGGATTCTTTATCTTTTAAAATCTGAATATGATTTTTTTTATATCAAGTATATACTTCTCAGTTCATGGGATATTATCATCATCATTGTTTTTTAGATCATCTTTTTATTTAATCTATGTATTTCCTTTTCTCCCCATATCCTATTCCCATTTCTCTTCCTCTGTAGGTAACAATGGTTGAATAAAGATGACTGTAAATCACTTTGATATCTGTCTCGTCAAAAGATGAGATCTGCTTCCCTTTCCCTTACTATGTGACTCCAAATATTAGCGAAGTGATACTATGTAAGTTTAGGACTAGCCTTTGAGAATACTGGCAATTTCTGTTTTGCTCCCGTGATTTGAATACTTTTATGAAGAAACCATATAGACAGGCCCTGAAGATACAAGGAAGAGGGAGAGGGTCCCACCTGAGTTAAGACTTCTAGTATCTATGCCAAAGTGCCAAACATGTAGACCTCAGAGGTAGTAGGCACTACAGACCAACTCAGCTACCACCATAATACATTAAATAACCTGTGTAGGTACCAAGTAAGCAAGGATTCTTAATTCATGGATTTGTGAGCAGAATGATTGATTGTTATTGTTTTAGCAACCAAGTTTCGAAATAGTTTGTTACTCATCAAGATAACTGGAAAAACAGCCGTTTTATTGTGTTTAATTTGCATCTTTTCTTAATGTGTGTTCTTAAAAGAATGTGTTCTGTGTGCAAGTATTATATTGTGATTTATTTAAATGTTATTGTAAAATATATCTCATTCTGTTTTCAACTAAATGTGATGTTTTGAGATCCATCTGTGTCACAATGTATACATCTATTTATTGCTTCTATTCGCTGTATAAACTGTGTTCATCCACACATTTTACCTATTTATTCTCACAGTGACGGAAACTCAGGTTGCCTCCAAGTCCCAGGTGCTACACATAATGGCTTGATAAAGATCCTGGAAAAGTCTCTTTACCTACTTCTGGGAGAATTTCTTTGGGTTTATAGGAGCAGAATAACTATCATTGGTTATGCCTGTACCTTATTTACCTAAGTAATAACAGGTGCTCTTCAGCGTAGCTGTACTAAGTATACCTTCCGCTAGCGATGTATAGTGTTCTCGTATTACCACATCTCTCCAAATAAGTGAAATTATTCATCTAATTTTTCTTTATAATAGTTGAAAATGAAATCTCTTTTTAATATGCTTTTTTTCTGATTGCAATTAATTTTGAACTGCACTTTTTGTGCATCTTGGCATTTTGTGTTTCTTTGATTATAAATTACCTGTTCATACTTGTTGCCACTTTTCATTTAGGATTGCTGTCCTCTTCTTGTTATTTTTCACAAATTCCTTGTAAATTATAGAGATTAATCCTTTGTGTGAGATATTACAAATATCTTGACCCATTTTTTCCTTAGTCTATTCATTTTTTTCATGGATATCCTTATTTTAGTCTAATTAAATTGCTTCACTTTTTCTCCCTATGTACTTCCTAAAAAATGCTGTTAGCTCTATTGTTTTCTAGCTTTGTTGAGGTATAAATTGACAAATAAAAATTGTGTATATTGGAGGTATACAACATGTTTTGTTTTATGTATATGTTGTGAAATGATTATCACAATTAAGCCAATTAACATATCCATATGGGTTATTGTATTAAGGTTTATTCTTCTGTGTCTAATTTGTTGAGAGTTTTTATCAGGAAAGACTTGTATTTTTTAAGTGTCTTTTTTGCATCTATTGAGATGATCATGTAATTTTATCCTTCATTCTGTCAAGACAGCATATCATATTTATTGATTTGTTTATGTCAAACTATCCTTGCATCCCATGGGTAAATCTCACTTAATCATGATTTATAATCTTTTAATGTGCTGTTGAATTCAGTTAGCTGGTATTTTGTTGAGGATTTTTATATCAGTATTCAGCAGGGAAATTGGTTGGTAATTCTCCTTCTTGTCCTGTCTAGCTTTGGCATGAGGGTAATACTAGCCTACCAAAATGAGTTTGGAAGTGTTCCTTACTCTTTAATTTTTTAGATAACTTTTTGAAAGATTGGCATAAGTTCTTCTTTAAATATTTGGTAGAATTTAACAGTGAAGCCATCCTGGGCTCTCTTTGATAGGAGATATTTTATTACTGATTCAATCTCCTTAATCATTATTGGTCTATTCAGATTTTCCATTTCTTCTTGATTCAGTCATGGTCAGTTGAATGGTTTTAGAAATTTATCTATTTCTTCTAGATTATCCAGTTTGTTGGCATGTAATTGCTCATGGTAACCTTTTATGATCCTTTGTATTTCTGTGATAACAGCCGTAATGGCTCCTCCTTCATTTATAAATTAATTTATTTGTGTCTTCTCTCTCTATTTATCTAGCTAAAGATTTTTCAATTTTGTTCATTTAAAAAGCACATCTTAGTTTGATATTTTCTATTGATTTTTTTAGTCACTATTTCATTTATTTCTGATCTTTATTATTTCTTTCCTTCTGCTAAATTGGGGCTTCTTTTATTTTTCTAGTACTTTGAGGTATAAAAGTAGTTGTTTCCTTGAGAAGTTTCTTGTTTTCTAAATGTAAGCATCTATAACTTTTCAGAATTTGATTATAATATGTCTCAGTGAAAATATCTTTATGTTTAATCTACCAAGAATTCTTTAGGCTTCAGAAATCTGGATATTTATTTATCTATACAGATTTGTGAAGTTTTCTGTCATACTTTCTGTAAGCTTTGTGCCCCTTTCTTTGCTCCTTCTCGGGTTCCCATAATGCATAATTTGTTTTGCTTGATGGAGTGTTATAAGTCCCATAAGCTTTCTTCACTCTTTTTCTTTGTTTCTTTGGATAATTTTAAATGACCTGTCTTTAAGCTTGTTATTTCTTCTTTTTCCTGCTTGAGCAAGTCAGCTGCTGCAAGTCTTTATGGAATTGCCTACTTTAGTCCTTGTGTTCTTCAGCTCCAGAATTTCTATTTGGTTCTTCTTTATGGTTCTATTGCTTTGTTTGACTTTTCATTTTGTTCATGTATTGTTTTCCTGACATCATTTAGTTGTTTGTCTGTGTTCTATTGTGGCTCACTGAGCTTCTTCAAGATGATTAGTTTGAATTCTTTGTTGGGAAGTTTATAAATTTCCATTTCTTTGAGTTTGGTTACTGGTGCTTTGCATTTTCCTTTGGTAATTTCTTGTTCCCCTGATTATTAGTGATCCTTGTGGCCTTGTGTCGGTGCCACGCATTCAAGGAGTAGACACATCTTCCAGGTTTTAAACATTGGCTTTGGCATGTAAGACCCTTCAACAGACATCCTGTCCAGAGGTTCTGGGTGGATCAGTTGTTGACATCTATGGGTGGGCTTGCTGCTGGGGTTTTCAGGTGGGCTGGCCTGGTACTCAGGTCAGGGGGTAGGTGAGCCTAGTGCCAGGATCCTAGTGCCAGGGGTCAGCTTGTTGCTTTGGTCTAAAGGAGTGGGCCTTGTGCCTGGGACAATGGGGATGGGCCTGGAGCTTGAGTTCACATGGGTTGGTTTGATATCTTCATCTATGAATTAGGTCTGAAACCTGGGTCCTTGAGTGCAGGCTTGAGTTCTGGATCCAAAAAGATGCTGGCCTGGCATAAGAGTCCACTGGAGTGGGCCTGAAAACTGGGCCCATAGGGATGGACATGACGCTTTTGTCTGCAGGGACAGCACTGGAATCTCAGTCTGTGGGGGCGGGCCTGGGTCCTGAGTCCTCAGGGGTGGTTCTAGATATTGGGACTTGGAGTTGGCTTGGCACTGGGGTATATTGGGGTGAGCCTATCTCTGGGTCTGCTAGAATAGGCCTATTCCCTGGGCCCACTGGAGCCTGGGTCCATGGGGACTGTCCTAGAGCCAGGATTTGTGGGGGCTGGGCTGGAGGCTCAGTCTATGGGGGCCATTCTGGTGCTGGGTTGGCCCCAGAGCTGGGTGCATGGGCTCGGTCATGAATCTGGGGTTCACTGGAGTAGGCCTGATACTGGGGTCTATGACAAAGATGGGAGCTCACTTTACTCTCCTTCCTCCATGCAAAGGCTATTTCTCACCATGCTGTGCTAGGTGGGATAGGGAGAGGGGTAACATAGTATTGCAAAACTGTCTTGCCTATCCTCATCAATGCATCTTTTCTGATTCTGTGCTCTGTCCAGGTGCTATAATTGCTCATCTGGATTCTTTAGCTCTTACGAAGATATGTTTGTGTGTGCATGGCTGTTCAATGTGATGCATCTTCAAGGGAACAAACACTGGAAACTCCTACCCCACCGCTTTGCTAACATCCTTTTAAAGTTTCATTTAAGAGGTCTTTTGTTGCCTCTAAATTATAAAGATATTTACCTGTATTCCTTTTATTAACCTTATATTTTTACTATTCTCACTTCAGTATCTCTTCTGCCTAGAATGTATCCTTCTGTTAGATTGAAATTCAGGTTTGTTTTTTTTTTTCTCCATGTAGGAGTTCTACCTTCACCAAAAAAAATTCTACTCAACAATGTGTCCTTCCTACATTGATATGTGCTGTTACTTTTATTGCATAGTTAGTTGTTACATATACAATGATGTATTTCTAAACTCTGTTCTCTTCCACTGATTCATTTTTCTGTTATTTATTCTTTCTTTTTTTAAGCATTGATTTGCCTATTGATAGGGAGCTATTTCTTTGTATAAAATTTGGAATAAATTTATCTTGTTTCTTAAAATATTTGACTGAAATTTTTATTTGGATTATATTGAATTTACATTTTAATTTGGATTGAATTGACATCCTTATATTTTAAATCAAGAGTATGCAATTCCCCTCATTTCTTCAGAGCATCATCTTCATTCTCACATTGAAAAAAAATCTTTGTGGTACAGGTTTCATATATTCTTCTGTAAGTTAATGTGTAAGTACTATATATTTTATATTTCTGAGTAATATCTTAATTATTACTAGACTTTTTGGATGGTGGTATTGTTCAGCACTTGCTACACAAGATGCAACAAGAAAAATTCATAGGGCATATAGTAATGAGCATTTATTTTCCACCTAGAGGGACAGGAGCTCCCCAGGGAATGATAATCTTATGCTGGAGGTCAGAAACGCCCAGATAGGTGAGCGGAAACGGACAGTGCTCAGAACTGCCACATACACTGTCATATACATTGTCATTTCTGCCCATATCCCACTGGCCAAAGGATATCATATTGTCTAACCCAATATCAGTGGAGTGGAAAAGTATATTTGTCTCATGAAGATGGTTCAGTAGGAGTGAAAGTTTGCTGAACAGTTCCTGAATCTTCCTCAGCTAGCCAATTAGCCTTCTAAATAGGCTAAATGAGTTGAGATTATCATGTTGTTAATTTTATAAAAAGATCATTTGACAGAAAATGTTTGATTTAAATTAGGGAGATTTCTGAATTTTATACATATAATTACATGCATTAATTTTAATGAATGAATTCTTAGCCTTATTCCCCAAGTGTTTTTATTTTTAAACATAATGTTATTGAACATTGAGGCATCTCAGAATGTAGAGAAAATAATTTTATGAGCCAAAAAATTATTGTTTATTTTACATGAAAGTTTGAAATTATTTTAAATTTTTTTTCAGATTTTAGAATATTTGTCCCTGTATGCCACATTCCTTTTATATATACAGCATGTCCTTACTTAACTTCATCAGAAACTGTGACTTTCAGTGAAATGATGTATTATGAAACCAATTTTATTATAAATGGGGAAAATGTGCAAACTCCACACACTAACCCATCTGGGAATTGATTTTTTTTCCTCATCAACTTTATAATGACATTGAACGAAATGACATAATTTGAAGACCTTCTGTATAAACATAACACATATATGTATAAATGCGTTTTCAGTGAACATATCTATCATCTAACCAAGGATCCAAGGCTTTCTCAGTCTGATGTTAGGCAACTTAATCAATAGAATTATGCCTTGAGTTTCAGCAAGTATACATATTAGTTATAAAATGAGTACTTCGCTGTATTTTAAATTAAATTGGATTAACCTAGATGGATAAAAAACTTAATAAAACAAGGAATAGCAAATATTCTAACATTTAATGTATAAACTTTTATCTTTTACTAATAAGTCAAAACAATAGACTGACTTTTCTGTTGTATACCTAATATACTATTGCATCTAAAATACTATTGCATAAGAAATTTAATGTTAGTTATTTTATTTGATAAATTAGTTGAACCAAATTCTTAGTGCCATGTTATGTGTTGTTCTTATACTGAAGTTTAGAATATTAATTACCTTATTGGGCAATATATTGGTGTTTAGAGACTGATAAATATTTGATTTATCTAATTTTTTTCATCTTAGCTTTATAAATGGACATAGTTACACCTGAAGGCTCTTAAAACAAATAAAGATGTATTTGGTAATATGTTTCAGCATATTTTATAAAGAATTAAGAGATCTTTTATCAAAATATATTTATATAACTAAGAAAATTATGCTTACATAGTACTAAATAATGCCTTCAGATATAGAAGATCAGTGAAACACTCTAAAACAAAAGCAAATAATTCTAGAAATACAAGCATAACCTCAAGCCACAAGAACAAAAAGGAATCTGTAATTGACCCATCAGTTGATTTTTACAATAATTTGAAGAACATTGAAGACCCAGCCTAAATCCATGTATTTTCAGCTAAGTGAAAGATAAATAAAAGCACAAATTCTAGAAATTCTATTTATTAATAGTAATTCTAGGCTGCCAATTTCAAAATGCCCTAGAATGTTTCCTGACACTGAGATTCTGTGCTTCTAAAGTCCCATCTGCTGTGGCAAATGAACAAACAATGTTCTTAAATCTGCATCCATTAATCTGGTGACATGAAAGGGAGAAATTGGGGACATGTGGTCTGAATCTAAGTGCCTTATAACCTCCTGGAGGACACATTCTCCAATAGTATGTTATTAAAAAAAATCCCTTTTTATAGGCATATCTTTCCAAAGCACAAAAGATTAAATATGATTTAATCTTAATATTGCATATTTGTTTTACATTGAAAAGAAAAGAATACTAATATAATCCTTCTATGGCACCGTTATCCAGAGAATAAAACATTATCCTTTTAATTACCTTTGATGGATTTGATTTTTCCTAAAAATGATGCAGTTTAATGACAATGAATGTCAATAATGCTAGAGATCAAAACCTATTCATCTTTTGAATAGGCATAAATGTTTTAACCTAAGCTAAAAGATAAATTTTAGTTTGTTTTTGGATTAATGTGCTATGGTATTTCTCATTTATGTTTGTGTAAGATTTAATATCAAATTTAAATCAAGACAATGATGAACAATCCTTTCCCATTAAGAAATTACATAATATATCTTCAGATTTGTGCTGAGGCTCAACAACAATGAACCTTAATATTTAATTTCTCTTTCTATATTAACGTATGACTTTAATACATATGTACCTTTGGGACATTGCCACTGTTTGTGTACTTCATCAGCAACATTACAGTAGCACATTAAATTTTAGTATCTCTGTTTTACCATTATTGGCAGGATTAGAATTAAATCATAAAAGAGTATGAATGTGCTATATATAGGAGTTATTTCAACAGAGCCAATTTTACTAATTGCAAAAAATTATCTTTAATTTGCAAAATAGTGTTTTTTTAATTGTTTCTTGATGTTATATGCTTTATGAATGGTTGTGATTTCTTTCCCTTTGCTTAGAAGCAATCCAAACCAAAACTGGCTTTGTTTCAACACTTCAAAAGAAATTCTACCAAATGGAATATAAATTGAATTGCTATCAGAAATAAAATCACTCAGCTGCCATGAATCACAATTTGAGATTTTAAAGAGCAAAACATTCAATAAATGTGTGTGTGCATGTGTGTGTCTGTTTCTACTTCACGTTCCTGCTTAGTACCAAAGGGAAGAATGATAGATTGCGGACTGAACTCAGAAATTCTCTTGGAATTCCACTTTCGCTGCTTTGGAAGATTAGTTTTATCTTTGCTATGATTGATTTTGACAGTGTGATGATATCTTATGATATTTTATAAGATTCTCCTCTCCTAATTTCCTAAGTTTAATATAATAAATATCATATTATTTTAATCTGAAAATATTTGAAATACTTTAGGATGCAAATAACTTCAAGTGTACTCACTTCTTCCTCCTTTTAGGTATTTAAATAAGCAAGTGTTCCTTACTTTTTGGATTATCAATTTCATTTAAACACATATTATCTCAAAAGTTGGGAAATTTGTGTTTCTACTGTCCATAATGTATCTATTACTATATGTTATATTTAAAATAGCTATTCCAAGAGTGAGTTCTTGGATAAATACTTATTTTTGTAGCAAACGGAGGTTCCTTTCCACTACACTGTTCTTTTTTTTTTTTTTATTTCAGCATAATATGGGGGTACAGATGTTTAGATTACGTGTGTTGCCCTTGCCCCCCCTTCCCCCCTCAGTCCAGGTTTCAAATATGTCCATCCTATTGCGTGGTGCGCATTGCACTCTTTGCACTACACTGTTCTTGAAGGCGTTCTTTTTAATTTTTGCCATCTTCTTCCTTGAAGAAAGATTTAGAGGAAATATTTAGAAAGGCTATGCAACATCTGTCAATTAGTTGCCTGGTTTAATTGTTCAAACTTCCCAAACTCCCAATATCTGTCAAAACATTCTAAACAAAATTAGGTACTTCTAAATGCTTGGATTTCATTTCTAACATGTCCATCCTTATTATTGTTCAAGTAGCTTTTTGTGCTTTTTTTCCTACTTTCACTTCTCAAGTGATGAATTACCTACAAATATTGTGCAATATGCCAAGCTGCAAGATGCTATTGTAAAATTTTTATTTTTTAGTATGAAATATCTAATGAGTTTGGAAAATATATGGGTAACCATGTGCCACATAATGATCTTTTAGTCAATAATGGACCATTCATATGACGGTGGTTCCATAAGATTATAAGGAAGCTGATTTCTATTGTATAATGAGGTAGCTGTCGCAGTTTTGTAGCACGATGCATTACTAGAGTTTGTGGTGATGCTGGTGCAAACCTATTGCGCCGGCTGCCAGTCATATAAAAGTATAGCAATACAATTATGTACAGTGCATAATACTTGATAAGGACAATAAAAAACTATTTTACTTCCTATACTCTTTATTGTTATTTTAGTGTTCTCTTTCTACATTTACATAAATAAATAGGTAAGTAAGTTAACTGTAAGACAACCTTAGGTAGGTCCTTCAGGAGGTGTTCCAAAAGAAGGCATTGTTACCACAGGAGATGAAAGCTCCATGGGTGTTTATTGCCCCTGAAGTTCTTCCAGCAGGACAAGATGTGGAGGTAAAAGACAGTCATATTAATGATCCTGATCCTTTATAGGCCTAGGCTAATGTTTGTGTTTGTGTGTTTTTAAAATTTTTTATTAGAAACCAAAAAAAATAAAAATAAAAATTTTAAAAATAGAAAACACATAAAATAAAGCTATTAAGAAAGAAAATATTTTTGTACAGCCATATAATGTGTTTCTGTTTTAATCTAAGTGTTACTACAAGTGTCAAGAATGTTTTTAAAAGTTTATAAAGTAAAAAATAGCAAACTAAGTTTAATTTATTATTGAATAAAGGAAAACTATTTTACAGATTTATCCTAAGTATACAGTGTTTATAAAGTCTACGGCAGAGTGCACTAATGTCTTGGGACTTCACATTCACTCACCACTCACTCGTTAACTCACCTAGAGAAACTGCCAGTCCTGCAGGCTCCATTCATGGTAAATGCTGTATATAGATGTGACATTTTGGTCTTTCATACTGTATTTTTACTGTATCTTTTCTATGTTTACTTATGTTTAGATGAACAAATACTATCATGTTACAGTTGCTTACAATATTCAGTACATTAACATGCTGCACCAGTTTGTGGCCAAGGAGCAAAATACCATGTAGCCTAGGTGTGTAGTAAGCTGTGCCATGCAGGTTTGTGCAAGTCCACTCTGATGCTCCTACCATGACAGTATCACCTAATGACACGTTTCGTAGAATGTATCCCCGTCATTGAGAGATATATGACTGCATGTTTATTCCTTTGTACATTTTTGCTTTTTAACATAAGCACCTGCTACGTCAAAATCAGTAAACGTTTGTAGGATATGTTTATGATTGTGCACAACCAATTTCTAAGGCACTTGTTTTAATTTACCTTTGCATTGAGCAGAATAGAGCAAAACAAAAACAAAAGCAAAGCATTTATTTTAATGAAATTTTACTGTGTACCAATGCCTTTATACAATCAATATTGTCTCTTTTGCATTTTCTTATGACTAACCTGGGAGTCCAACAACTAAATGCATATTATCAAACCATAGTTTCTCTCTCGATTATTGTACATAGCTATGATAACAAATAACTGGGCTCCAGTATCATCAATTTGATTAGAGGTGATAAAAGTCATGCATTATTTTACTTAATTGTGTATATAACTGCATCTGTAAATCTCCTTTGAGGGTTGAACTTTTACTTGGCTCTACTTCCTCTTGTAGCTATTATTACATTTCTCTACTTATTTTATTTTTAAGCTGTTATGTTAGTGGTCTTCAGGCCCTTTATTTCAATATTCTTGCCATCAACTTTCCACTTATTCAGGTTATCTATTTCTTCTTCAATGATCTGAAATTCAACAAAAAACAGTAACATATTGTCAAACTCTGACACTCACTTGAAATTCCACGTTTGCTGAAGTGGAAAGTTAGTTTTATCTGTGCCATGATTTCAAGGAATTTTTCTATTTCTTTTAAGTTGTCAAATTTACGGATTATAGTTATTTATAATATCTGCTTGTTATGAATTTCATGTCTGTATGGTATGTAGTGATATCTCCTTTTTCTTTCCTTTCTTTTGTAATTTGTGTTTTCTCTTTTTGACCCAGATGAATAAAGATAAAGGTTTACAGATTCTACAAATCACTTCAAAGAATAACCTTTGGTTTTATTGGTTTTCTATATTGTTTTTCTTTTCTCAGTATCATTAATTTCTGGTATTATCTTCATTATTTCTTTCCTCCTGCTTCCTTTGATTTAAATTTTCTCTTTAACTAGTTTCTTAATTTGGAAGCTTATGTCACTGATTTTAGATCTTTCTTGTGTAATATAATCCTTTAGTGCTATAAATTTTATTGAGTATTACTTTAGTTAAAAACACCATTTTTAATATTCTATTTTAATTTTCATTCTATTCAAACTATTTTATAATTTCCCTTCTGATTTCTGCTTTGATAAATGGAATGTTTAGACATATACAACTTAATCTCCAAATATTTGGGGCTTTTCCAGATATCTTTCTATGGTTGATTCCAAATTTAATTTAATTATTACCCAAGGCAATATTCTGTATAATTTCTACTTTAAAAAATTGTTTAAAATTGAGTTGAGGGTCTAGAATATAGTTTATCTTGGTGAATGCTCCATGGGCATTCTGTCATTGTTGGGGGAGTTTTTTTATAAGTGAATTAGTATAATTTGATTGATAGTGTTGTTTAGATCATCTCTGTTCTTACTGATTTTCTGACTTCTTGTTTAATCAATTACTGAGAAAGGAGGTTTGAAGTCTAATATTATGATTGTGGATTTATCTAGTTCTGTATTCAGTTTTATTATTTTCCATCTAATATATTTCGAAGATCTGTTAAATTCACACATATTTAGGACTGTTAAACTCCTTTGAGAATTAATTCCTTTATCATTTTATAATTTTTTCCCTTTATATAAGATAATTTATTAATGGTTTTCCAGCTTTTTTTTGGATAGTATTTTCATGGTATAATTTTTTTCAGTCTTTTACTTTGTACCTACCTATGTCTTTATATTTAAAGTGCATTCTTTATATAGTATATAGTTGAATTTTGCTTTCTTATGAAACCTGATACTAGCTTTTTTAATTGGTGCATTTAGACTATTTATAATTAATGTTATTCTTAATGTGGTTGGAATAAAACCTTCCATTGTGCTATTTCTTATTTGTTCCATTTCTTCTTTGTTACTGTTATCTATTTTCCTGCCTTCTGTTAGATTATTTCCCTATCTTTTGGGATCCCATTTTATTTCCACTAATTCTTATTTATATGGTTTTTGAAAGTATTTTTAGTAGTTGCCCTCAGGTTTACAATGTATATTTTTAATCAGAATATACATTCAAATCATGTTACATAGCTTTATGTGTAGTAGAAGAACCTTACAATAGTATACTCCCAATTCTTCTTCCCTTTCTTTGTACTATTATGGCCATATACATTGGTTTTACAGTGTTATAAATCCAGTATATTTTGTTGACTGTTTTAGCTTTAGACAATTTTTAAACCATTTAAAATTAAAAGATAAATTTTACAGTTATCATCATTTATTCCATATTTCATAATTCTTCATTTCTTTGTGTAGATCCAAGTTTTTGATTTGTATCATTGCTTTACCTGAAGAATTTCCTTTAACATTTTTGTAGTGCTAGATAGTTCCAGCAATACTTTCACTCACTTTCTGTTTGTCTGAGAAAATCTTTTTTTCTTTCTTTTCATTTTGAAACATATTTTCATTGTGTATAGAATTTTGGATTAAAAGTTATTTTTTATCAACATTTTAAAGATCTTCCCTCCTTGTCTTCTGTCTTGCATAGGTTCTGATTTAAGATCTGCTGTAATGCTAAATATGTCTTTTTTTTCTCTCTCTTACTACTTTTCAGATTTTCTTTGTCTTTAGTGTGGAGAGGATATACTTGGATATTTTTGTTGGTGGTGGTTTTTTACTCCTTTTGACATGTATCCTACTTGTATTTTCTGAGATCCTGGTGCCTATGCTATAGTGTCATTACTTTTTGAAAAATTCTCAGTCATTATTTTTTAAAATATTTTTTCTGCCTTGTTTCGTCTTTTCTCTCTTTCTGAGATTCCAAATACAAATATGTTAGGACACTTGATATTATCCCAGAGCTCTTGGATGTTCTCTTTTTATTTTCACTCTTTTTTCTCTTTGTGTTTCATTTTGAGTAAGTTTATCAATCTATCTTCAAGTTTATTAATTAATTCCTTGACTATGTTGTTCTAATGATAAAGCCATCAAAGACATTCCTTATCTCTCAAGCTCTGTTTTTTATTCTAGCATTTCCATTTGATCCTTTCTTATAATTTTCATCTCTCTACTGAAATTACCCACCTCATCATCCATGTTGTCGACCTTTTCTGCTAGAGGCAGAAAAGTCTATTAATAATTATTTTGAATTCTGTGTTTAACAATTCTAATATCTATGTCTTAACTGAATCCAGTTCTACTATTTACTTTGCCTCTCAACAGTGTGTTTTTATTTTTCTTCTTTTCTTATCTTGTAATTTTTTGTTGGAACTAGCCATTTTGTGTAGGACAGTGGAGAGGCTGAGGTAAATAATTTATTTGCCTAGATATGGGCACCGCTTTTCTTCTGTGGGCCTTTATTGGGCTGTTCAGTAAATCTGATCAGCTGTTGAGCTGTGTTTGGGTTTTGTTGTTTCTATAGTTATCCTCAGTGCACAACACACTTCAAATTCTTCTAGCATTACGTTATGTTTGAAGCGGGGGCTGATTTGCCTGAGGTATTTTCTTAACGTGTCTTCCACCCACAGCTTCAAGCCTTCCGTCTGTGCTGTGCCTCGAGGATGGTTTCTCTCTGTGCTCTTGCCCCTCTCCCAGTAGTGAACCACTGTTACTTAACGCCTGACACTCGCTAACTTGGTGATGGAAAGTTTGTATGTGTGGTGCTGGGAGAAGGTTGTTCTCTGTCATTCTGATTAGCTTGAATATTAGACAGGCACTTTGTCTCTGGGTCTTGAAGGTGGGCCTTCTCAGGGATTCTGCCCTTCCCAAACTGCAAGTCTTGGCAGAGCTTGTATTCCTGCTTCTCCCACAGGGATGCAGAAGATTTTACTCTTCTCTTCCCCTAACTGCAATGGGCTTTCACCAGAGGCCTACGGGAGACAGTAACTTTTGCCCTTGTCCTAGTGGTTTAGGGATTTTGTCCTAGAACAGGTATAGACAAAGGTCTGGTAGGGCTTCTCCCACAGTGGCTGCTTCTCCACTCACCCGTGCCTATACCACAAGGATGCTTTCCCCTGTCCTGAGTTATTTTTGGTTCTAGTTAGATCCAGAGCTGTAAGTGGTTACAAATTCCCTTTGTGTGTACAGCCTCTAGGAGTTCAATATCCTTTTAGTCACTCTTGCCTTGCTATTAACATTTATTAAAAATTTTAGCTGAATTCTTGCAGATGGCCCATGGCATCTCCCCCAGGAAAGTGAGTGAGCGTGGTTGAGGTGTTTGAGGCACCCACCTTTCCTTATGTTTTGGCTTAGTTTGTTGACCTGTTACCTCAGCTCTCTGAGTTTGAGAAAAATAAATCTAGAGGTTACCTGTTATTTTTATTAAAATGGTGGGAGTGTTGCTCTTTCCAATTTTCTAAATCCTAAGCAGAAGCTCAGTAGCCAAATTCAGTTTTTAAAAAAACATTTAAATCTAGTGTGTTCTCATAAGAAAAAGAAATTTTCTGCATTTCAAAATGTTCCTCATTTTGGCCTTAATAACACCACCTACTCTTTATTGAATATTAACCTACACAGAATTTTTACATATAATATCCCCTTTAATTACTCTGATACACTATGGTGCAAGTTTATAGGATAAGAAAAATCTTTATGTATATACATGATGTGTGTGATTGTTCTATCACCCTTACAATGTTTCTACCATTGCTCAAGAATCGTTTCTTGGAAGAAACAGAAATATAAAGGAACATACAAATATATTTCTGGGCTTGAAGCCAGCCCATGGACACAAATTCCCACATCTATATATTATATTTTGTGTATATCATCTCCTAACACTCCAAAGGAAATGCAAATCAAATTGTACATGATGTTTTTCTCAGATTCTCTTATATGGAACTAATTCAACCCTCAATTACTTTACAAATTTCTGCTCCAATTAACATTTAAATAAAATAAAGTATTGCATTATTGACAACAATAATTTTGAATATCAAATCATTAAATAAAAAGAAAAATCTTTCCTAAAAATTCTTAGTCCATAGTTTACAACAAAACCTGTATTAGCTGAATTGTAAAATACCTATTTTTTATATTGAACAAGCAAAATTTTGAAGAAAATGAACCGGTTTTCCATTATAATGTTTCACAGTTCATTTTATTATGACCCAAATGTAATCCAAAATATACTTTAGAGCATTCAGAAGAAATGAGCAAACACATTTGTGACAGCTAGAATTCCCTACACCTCAGACCGTTGATGCTTGGCTGAGATTAATAGCCATCAAATGATAGTTTTCTATAGAAGCATTCGAATTATTTTCACTTACAGAGAAATTGGAAAATTTATTGCATTTATGCATTTCACAGTGCTTTGAGATATCAATTTTTAAAAAATACTTAGGGTAAAGGACTGGAACTATATCAAATTATTTTCTAATAGTACAGTATTGAATTGTGCATTCCATTGCCTGTTGGGACAATACAGAATTAGTGTTGTGTTTTTTTAATTTTGTTTTATAAAAGGGCTTCCAACAGAAAATTACATGAATAATCAAATGTGACGAATAACTCCGTTATTATCCCAACATTCTCAGTAAATTCTTAATCAATATTACTAATAGGAAGAAAATGAAACAGTGATTCTTTACTATTCTATCTTAGATTTTAAATGGAATCCATTTCGGTATAAATATTGGAATTAAATTTTGTGAAGTTTAGGAATAATGCCCAGGTTGATGTACTACTTTGGCTACTGTCTTCTTATTCTAGTAGATTTATAACTTTAGTCACCACCATCCCCTTTTCCCCTCCTTTTTCCTGTTTCTTTGAGACTAGCTAGGTTTTTCTGTCCCACCATTAGTATTTTGTGTAATTCGAGGTCTCCAGAAGCATATTCGTTGATAGTTATCATACAGGAAATTGATTAGGGAGTGCTCCTGGAGCCAACACTCACAGAAAGCAAGGGGAGGAAGCAGGACTGGGCAGAAGAAGAAAGTGAGCTGTGTTGCAGTCTCAACAAAGGCCTCTGCAATTCCCACGGAGAGATCCAAAGCTTGGATGGTCCTTCGGAGTTGTTGTGAGTTAGGGGGAGGGATTTGGACTTTATACTCCCATGTTAATTAGTCATTAGATATGAGCTGCCCCAGGGTAAGGTAACTCTCTTTGCTCTTTAACAAAGTACATCCTGAATAGGCCTGACAATTGAGAGATCTCTGCATGAAGCACTTCCAGCAGGTGAAAGGATAACTCCTTCATTCTAGAAGGGGGGACTAGGTGATAGTTGCAGCATCCGTGAGAGTCCACCCCTGCACCACTCAGAGTTACATTTTTGTATGAAATCTGGGAGCAACTCCTTCAGGTTTCTATGGGCTTTGAAGCCTGAAAAATTCGTGGACCCAAAGAAGATATTCACTGTTTGCCTGCTCTATCCTTTTTAGATTTTTTGATGTTAAGCAAGCATCTCTATTCCTCTTGGTGGCTTACCTGGTGACATGGCCCAGACCTCCATCCCTGAGATGTCTGTATCCTATACACTGTGCTCTTTGTAGCCATGGCTGCTTCACTTTTTTCTGTTTACCGTAATATTTGTGCACAGGAATGCAAAGAGGCGCCCAAGTAGATTACCTTGGTTAAAACATATTTCTCCCTGCCCCTGTTATATAACAGAAGCTCTAGCTGGCTGTCAGGATCAATTATCCCTTCCAGTATGGTGGCTCCTCTTCTTGATTCTTGTTCTCTTGGCATAAGGATCCCAACGTGACCCAGTTGCACCTGATCTTTAAATGGAATTCTTTGTGTCCTTTGATTGAAGTATTATTCCCTCTTTGGAAACCAGGACTTCTAAACCCTCACAGTCCAGAGTTGTAGGAAAGAAAAGTACAAATTCTCTGTGAGTTTTACCAGCAGTGATGTTAGCATAGTGTCTCCTCTCCCTTCCATGCAGATTCTGGGTTCAAGTAGTCCACCCATTGAAGACATAGCACTGTATGAAAGTCACTGACTTAGAGCCTACATCATCCTGGAAGATGTCTCTCCATCCTCCCAAGTTACCTTGTCCAAGCTGATGCTCTAGCTGTGCTTTCTCCATCTCTTTATTAGACCAGAAGCTTCTGGGTAGTTTAGTATATGATAGAACCAAGGAATCCCACGCCTGTACTTCCTTTGCTATAAAGTAGTGCTGTGCTCTTGTTGGATTACAGTCTTTAGATCCTCAGATAGTACTGATGGATGTGACTCTGTAGGCAGAAAATACAAACTTATAATGAGAATATAAAACTGTTTTTATTCAAAATAAGTCATTGCCACTTTCTAGGTGGAAGGGGTCCAATGTAGTCAATATGCCACCAACAGGGGGATTTGTGCCACTTGGGGCTCATTATTTTTCCCCATTGCTCTATTGCTGGCTTGTTGAACATTCAGTAGTGGCAGTACTGAGTCTTCTGCTGTAAATGGGGGCTGATACTGTTTGGTCCTGTATAGCCTTCACCCTGCCGCTATGGCTATTCCAGTCATGCACCTGTTGTTTCAGCACTGAGGTGGCTGATGATAGAGGGTAGCTGAGGTTAGTGCTTGATAGTTTTGTCTATTTGATTATCTAGTGTCTATTCTCTTTCTACAGAGTATGGATAACCAGGTCTATTGCCTAGAGCTCTACTCCTTGGAAAGATTTTCCCTCACCACCTTCTTTATAGGTTACCTTCTTTCAAGTGCAGTCTACAGCCATTTCCAACTTGTGCCCACACATTGAGCCAATCCATTAATCAAGATTGGTTTCTGCTGCTTCTGTCAGTTACTCACAAGTGACCTCTTCATCAATCAGTAGATATAAGTTAACTCTGGGGCTCAAAATTTGCGTGAAGCAGCTCTTTTTAGCAAAGACAGTTCCCCTAAATGGCAGACAACCAACAAATGTCTGTCATCAGCAGTCCCAGCAAGTGGGGGGAATCATTCATTCATTCCTGAAGTTCCTTTGGTGACTATGTTAAGATATATACTTACAACTAGGATAATAATTTCTCAGAAAAGAAAGGAAGGATATGTGACTAAGTTTTACCCTAAGATGACAGGTGTCTCAATACTTTGTCCTACTGCACGCAGAACTCAAGAGATTAACAATGAGTAATTATCCTAAACTGTAATTATAACCACATATAGAAAACTAGCCCCCTTAGCCACATTTCTCTGTTAATTTTGTTCCTTAACTAAAAATGAAGTGCAAAATCCAGTTTGGATGTGAAAAATTTTCTATAACCTGGTCCCAAGTGACATTTCAAGTTGATTTCTAACTTATCTTAATCATTTACTGTATATTTTCAGGGCCATCCAATTTCATCCTCAAAATAAGTCTGTAAGTTAGAGTTTCTAACTATTGTTGTGTACATTTTATGGGCAAGGAAGTAAAAGCTTAGAAAAGTTGAGTAAGCTGTGTAAGGCCACACATTTTCCTAGTGGCAGAACAGTGTGTCTACCATTCTTGGTGACTCAAAAATTTTACTCGTATTGCCTTCCATGTTTGACAGATACATGACTAACTTAGAAATGGAACTATAGTCAAACCAATAACCAAAAAATATTTAAATATAAAACAACACCTTGTCATAATTTTTTAACTCATTTAGCAAAGTCAGTCCATGCCACTAATCTTTCAATTAACTAGTATGGAAAGTATCTTTATGAATAAGGATTGATATACTGTTTTTAAAATTCTGTAGTTCAATAAATATCTGCATATTTCATACATTTGGCTTACACGGTGTATCCAAAGTAAATTCCCTGCAGAATTAATAGTCTCTGAGGCACAGAATGATAATAGAAAGAGGTCTTTGGTTCAGATTTCTCATATGTGTAAAAAAAAGAAATATTTAATGACTTCTCATGGAGTTAATGCATAGATGAAATAAACATACAGTGTTCAAATGATCATTAACATACAGGACTGTGTGAACTATAGTTTTTTGTTTTGTTTTAATATTCCTTAACTGAATTGCTATTGTGATTTCAATTGATGACAGATTTATAATCTTCTAATTTCCAAGAATTTCAGTTTTGGGGGATTTAACCACAGTCAGAGTATGAATTATATGCTAGCTCTCTTTTCTCAGAATGCCATTTAAGTCTACAGTGGTTTGTTAATTTGTGAGGGCTACCATAATAAAGTAGAACAGATTGGTGGTTTAAACAACAGAATTTATTTTTTCACAGTTTTGGAGGCTAGAAACCTGAGACCAAAGTTTGTAGGGTAGTTTTCTTCTGAGACCTCTCTCCTTGGCGTGTTGATGGCTATCCTCATGTTCACAAGGCGTTCTTCCTCTATGCATGTCTGTGCCCAAATTTCTTCTTCTAAGGACAACACTCATGTTGAATTAGAGCCCATGCTAACAACCTCATTTTAAATTCATTACCTCTTTAAAGACCTTATCTGCAAATGCAGTCATATTCTGGGGTTCTGGGAGTTAGGAGTTCAACATATGAATTTTGGGAAGACATGCTTATAGAAGTGAAGGCATTGGTAACTTATGCTGGGTCTTGGTTGACTTCTGGTTGCCTTTCTGCTGACACCTTCCTTGTCCCACCAGGAGACCTTTGGGTCTGTGGGATCTCCATCTCACTTAACTTTTATACCCTTCCAGAGTTTGAGGGAAGGTTTGAATCTTCCGTAGACTGTACTGGCATCAGGGAAGCCAATGACACTGCCTTAGGTCTTCTCTGCCTCCAGTGCTACAGACAGCCATTTTCCATTCTCTAGCCCAGGGAGCTCCTTCAAGGCTACTGCCTCCTTGTGAGCAGCCACGGGATCCTCTTTGCTTTAAAATCTTCAAACTTGTCTGCTAATTTATCATCTTTGTTTTGGAGTAAACATTGGTACAGTCTGCTTCTTAATTGTCCTTCTTTCTAATGTTCCCCTTTCTCCCTGATCTTGGAGGATTTTTTGTTTCTCTTTATAGTATATGTAGGGGCAAGGAGGGAATGGGGAAGTAAAGAACAGGTTCTCCCTAAATATGTATTATTATACAATCTATTCTTTCTTTCATTTAGACTACATGTTTTAAGTAAAAAACTAAAAGGTTTTCTGCCCTTAAATTTGGTTCCTTTAAAGGTATAATAGACTCATGTCATTTATACTGAATGGAGGAGTGTCTTAGTTAAAAGGATGAGATGGGTAAAAAAAAATGTAGGTCAATATTTCCAAAACTTAATCCTCTATATGATGTCTGTCAAAAATCTAGTACTGGTAGTCAGAGGTTCTGGTGTCTAATTGCAGTTCTCCTAGTAAAAATGCTGGGTGAACTTAGGTTTCCTAATTATTTTTTTTGGACCTCAATTACTCATCTATAAAATGAAGAGATTGGTGTAGATGATGTCAGAAGTCCTTGTGGGCATTAAAATTCTATGCCTCTGTGATGATATATTTAAATTTACTAAATCTGCTAAAGGAATACTTTCTACAGGCACTTTAAAATGAACAGAAATGAGATGCCTATCTTCCAGTTTTTTATTTCATGATTGCCTGTGGGTTTTTACCAATACTCATTTTCTTTGTTAAAGTTACAAATGATTGTATTTTTATATGACTTTCCAGGCAATTCCACTCCCTCAAAGTTTTTCATGACCTGTCATTTAAGAAATAAATGATACATTATCAATGCACAAAATTCTGAAAGTTTTTCTCTTTGAGAGTACTCAGATAAATAAAATTGCATGTGGTCAATAATTCCAAAATCAGCTCTAAAGAAGCCATATTTCAAAATAGTACTTATTGAGTTACTTGTTTTGAATATCTTGGAGACTAGCCCTGCTTTTGTTGACAGTATTTCTGAGAATGTTGACATTCCAGCCGCAGCACCCATCAATTTGGGGGTAAGTGTTTGGAGTATGGGACAGTGTAGGAGATTGTAATTCACCCTCTACAAAGTATGCTAAACTGGTTTTACCTGATTCTAGTTCTTATGAGGTTTTGAAGGGAAAGCCCAAGTGTCAGCCCTGAGCAAAATGTTAGGGTTGAACTATAAAGCCTTCAAAAACATACAGAATTATAATTATGATGATGAGTGAAATTTTAAATAGTTGAAGGCTCATTTTGTATAAGCATGTTGAAACCTGACTTGATTTAGCCATTTCTCTTGAATATAGCCAGAAAACTTTACAATATCCAATTCCTGGTGTCATGTCTACTATTGCAGTTTGCTGGCCAAACAGTTGGCAAAACTTCAGTAAGAGATTTGCCTGAGTTCTAAAGCTGTCCCTGGGAATACAGTGGGGAGATGCAATGAGACTGTATTGTGTTATCTGGGAGAAAACAATATAAAGATTTGAGGACAACTAACAACAAAAAAGTTGGATGTTTTTAGTTTGGTTTAATTACTAAAAATAAAGTCTTATCAAGTGGGCCTTATATTTTTCCTCATTGGAAAACCTGGCGGTTATCAGTTGAAAGGCTAATATGCTGGGCTATATCACTACTCCATGCCTCTGTCCATGCTAGTACTTCTGTCCAGAATGTACACCCCTCCCTCAATCCTTCATCGTTTCTTTCCTCTTTTCTCTGCATGACTAATTCTCACTCATTCTTCAAGATTCATCTGGGGAGATGCTTTTGGCAGGTGACAACTTCTTCAGACAGACTTTGCTGTTTTTCAACTGTATTTTCACAGCTTTTTTATACCTGTTTTTCAATACTTATCACATCATGTTGTAATAGATCTCTTTTTGCCTTTCTTTCTCATTAGACTTGGAACTTATCAAAAGTAAAGCCATGTCATTTCCTGCCTTTCCCATAGTAGCTTGAACATGGTAAACACGCAAAGTGATGACTGAGTGAAAAATTTACTTCATAGAGATAGTCTGCATGTCTGATCCAAGACTAGTCTGCACATCTGTAGGAAAAAGGTTAGGCTCTTATAGTTCTTAGTAATTGTAGAATGTGTCTGCATTCAAATTCAGAGCTGAAAACAACGGAGGAACAGAAAAGTGACTTGTGGCATATCAGATTTTATTCAGTTTAAATGTGTCCATGGGGGTGAGGTTTGGGTGGGAACAATTCAAAAGCATGATCCTTGAACTTGGCATAAACTATAACAATAGAACACAACATAAAAATCTTATACCAAATATGTACAACTCAGTTCAATTCTTTCTTCTGAAAAGAACTTTAAAGATTATCTAATTTATTGTTTTTCACACTATTTTCCTTGGAAGAATCTATGAAGATGGTTCAGGAGCCACCCAGGTGTACTGAAACTGACCAATGAATGGATACCTGGGGCCCTATATATATTTCCACCAGAGAGATCAGCTTTCATTGACACATTTTGGCTGTTCAGGACTACTTTCCACTCGAAAACTAGGTAAAATTGTCTCCAGACCACACTAAGTCAAGAGTTTCTGGTCATTTAAAACCTGTTAAATATATTTGAAAATTCTCAGGGCCATTTCTATCTCTGGACTCTTGGGTACTTACATGCTTTTTCTGACCTCCATGGGCCAATAAGCTTCCCTGATTTACATGTTAAAAAAATAAATAATCACAGAACCCAATCAGTTATGACTTGAATAGCGCTCCCTCCTGTTTTGTTTCTTCCCATATTGTCCTAGGAACAAAACTACTTCTCTCCTTGCTTAAGCTTGTGCTGAACTCCAGCCAACACACAAACCTTCTGTAGGAGCAAGAGAAGCAGACAACTTCCCAGCATTCGCCATAGTTTATTTCTCAACACTTTTCTGCATTACAGAATTCTACTGTCACATTTAAAGGTAATGGTATTTTCTTTGCCTATACATTAGTTTTCAATAGAGATTAATATTGGTATTTAGTACAAGATTTCATTTGAAGAAAGGGTTTCATGTTTTCAAAATTTGAAAACCTTTGCTTTAGGAGTTTGGATTGCAGGGCATGATTTCAGTTGCACTATATGTGCAAGGTACATCTTTACACAGATGCAGTCATGTTGAAGATCTTCTATTTTCCATAAGAGGCTAAATCCACAAAATAAAGATTTAATCCATTCATGAGAAAATGACATGGAAATTCTGTTATACAGGTGCTATTCATATATGCTGTTCTAATTAAATTATCAAGCTTCACCCACCTGAGGGCACAAATATTAAAATCCATACCTAAATATTGTTAGTTTTAGACTCCTGCTAATAATGTAAGACCTCTGCCCCCAGAAAGTTTTTTATATGCTCAGAAGCAAGTCTGTTTCTATTCTTCAATCCAGCTTCCCTGAGGAAGTCTGCTTTCTGCAGTTCACTTGCAGGTGGGTTACCACTTCCACTAGTGGCCTGCATGGGACTGTGTGTTTTCCAGGTGACATCATCTGGCTGGCTTTCTCATTAGGCTCAACCATTCTTCCCTGCTGGCCAAATTTGGCCCTCTATTCTAGTGGGATCTCTGGTGGTTGGGGAAACAGAGAGCAAGCCTGCTCCCGAATTCTGTCGCATTTTGTCGCTTGAGTCAAGAAACCATGCTAGCACTTAAAGACACATAGAAGTCCATATAAACACCTTCTTCAGTATTTGCTTTAATCCCTACCATTGATTATAGAAAACTTTTTATACTGAGTGGGGAAAAATGCTCTCAACTCCCTTTTTTCACTTCCTTCTCCCAGACTAGTTCTAGATCTCTCTCTCTCTCTCTCTCTCTCTCTCTTTCTCTCTCTCTCTCTGTCTCTTTTCCTTTCTTCTCCTTTAGCCTGAAAATAAAATACCTCTTGCCCACCCACTGTACATGCAGACAGATTTCTGAAGTAGTCATCATCCCACGGATTAGGCACATTGATTCTAAATTAGTTCAGGCTGGGTACAACTGGAACATCCTGTTGCATTTATGTTTTTATAGCATGTTACCATTTATAAAGTGCTTTCTCATACTCAGTTGTCTCATTAACCCTAAGAAAGACTAGATTCTTATTTGTCAGCAATGTACACATAAGGAAATTGAGGTATAAAGAGGTCAAGAGAATTGTCAAAGCACAGAAGGAGTTCATGGTACAGCTGCCTCTTCAACATCGATCTCCTGGCACCTACATACAGAGTCAGTGATGACAATGGGATGGCCTTGACCTAGAGTGGTCTTTGAGGACTGTATAAACATTCTTCTTTGTCTTTGAACCATGTTTTCTTTTCCCTTTTTTCCAACCTTTTCACACTCACCCCCTCATCCCCATTTATTTTTAAGTTCAACCACTTATTAATAGAAAGGTGATTCCGGAAGAGGAAGAGTAGAGGGAAGAGAATCATCTGTTGAACCTAAATATTCCCATATGACTTGAATAGGACTTAACAGACTTCTAGGGCCATGATTTTGAGCCATTATAGTTGGGCTTTGGGTATCTAATGGGTCCTCAGGGGGTACCTTCAGGGAAGACCCCAGCTAGCAGTTCCCTGTGGAGCATCTGTCACTGGTGACACAGTAGCTTCTGGAGCCTGCTGTGAACTTCCAGGGCTTGCTCTGAGCTCCCAGGGAACAGGCACTATTGTAGGGATTTCCCACAATGCTGTGTACAACGCGAGGCAACATTTAAAGATGAAGGATGAGAATGGGTAATGTTCACACACTCTACAAGATTGAGAGAGTAAGACTACGTGGCAGTGACAATTTAACAAATAAATGTTTTGTTATTTGTCACTAATACTATCCATATGAAAAAACCTATAGAAAAAAGGTGTAACATAAAGCTCTTGGGAAAGACAGTTTATTTCAATGTATAATATACTACTGAAATAAAATAAGACAAAATAATAAGGCGATGCACAAAAGATATTTTCATTTACTTAGAACAAACTTGTGCAGAAAACTGACACAATTTCTATTACTTGTTTTAATTTTTTTTAAAACTATATCTGATGAAGCAAATTGAGCAAAAAATACAGCAGCCAAGATCAGCTCCCAGGGTCTCACATATTGTGCTGATAGTTTTAAGTAGGTACTGTTTATGAGACACATGGGAAATGTTTTTTATTTCTTATTTTGATTTTTTTACATAATCATTATTTAAAGAAAATAATATATGCTAATTCATTATAAAAATTCACTCTATAGAGAATAGTAGAAGAAGAAAAAATATTAAAAGGGCTGCCTGCTTCTCCTCAGTCTACAATTTTCTAAATGGAAGATTTTAGTGAGGATTTCGTAGTCATTTCTCCTTTCAGGGTTCATTGTGGAAGTGAGAACTGACTTAGGGGCCCACACCCCACCGTCTGTTACATTGGAGTCCTCTATTTCTTTCCTTAATTTTGCTTTTTGAGGTTTATAGCTTCACTTTGTTCTCATTTTCTTATTTGGTTACTCCTTATAAAACAATTTTTTTTTCTTCTGTCTTCATTTAATGCCATTTTTTGTTCATTTTATTAGTTCAGAGGAAGGCGATTTTATGATGCTGCATAACTTGCTAGTAATCCCAAAACTCATGTTTGGTTTATAAAGCTAAAATACGAAGTGGATTGATATTTCTAATATCAGTTTTGACCCTGTGTTTTGCCTCTTTAGGGTTGAGATAGATATGGAGTGATTGGACAAGTAAGGGGAAAAGGTTACATTTTGCATCAGTCAAGCTCTGATCAGCTGGAAGAGCACAGAATTAATCAAACCAGTCCTTGAGCTCCATTGTCAACTTCAAAAATTAAGAGTTTTCAGAATTCAGCCAATACCTGCAGTATATTCATGTGTGAAGTTTCACATGTTACCTTCCAGGGGATGTGTCAAATGCTGCAGATTTTGGGATGTGTGCCCACATGTCCCTTTAGTAAAGGACTTACTGTCCCCACAGCCAGGTGTGCTTTCAGTCCTTCAGGAATTGCCTCACTTGCTGAGAACCACTAAAGTCATGCCTCTTGCCCGGGGCGGCCACATCCTGTGACTGATCTACATAGGAGAATAAAGGCCAGGCCCTCTTGACCCACTGAAGGACCACTCTGGCTTCAGAACTCTTCATGGGGTTCAGCAAACCCTATTATTAGCCTTGTTGCTCTACCCTCTCCTGCTTCCCTCCCCTTCCTTTACAGGTGTCTATCCCAAGGGAACTCTCTAATAAAGACAGTTTATTAGAGATGCTAATAAACGAACCCCCCTCTGAGAATCTGCTTCCGGGGAACCTGAAGGCTTGTGTGTTTTCTCATCAACATCCCTCTATTCCTGTCCCACTAAGTAGCAGGATTTCATTTGGTGGGATTAGCTCAACACTTTGGCAGGGGTGAGTCCTTTACCTAAGCCAGTTGGGGCATTCTTATCTAACTCACAGTGGTCAAAAATTCAGATAATCCAGGGCTAGTAATGAGCCCATTACAGGTACCTGATCATGGGGATCCATTCAGGGACCATCCAGTCAGTGTGAATTTCACGACTGTGGTGATGGTAGGAATTAATACTGCTCTTTCTCTGAATGTGAACTACATTACCTCCAATGGCTGCTAACGTCCACCTTCCAAAAATTGAGGAAAACAGCTTGAAGAAGAAGCTAACACACAAAGAACGGAAGAATGGAAGGAGATATTGAGGAGCCGATATAGGCCCAGATGGAACTACACCTGAATCCTCTCCTGCCATTCTGGGTGCAAATGATTCATCAGGATGGCAGTTTTTTCTTCTAAGAAACAATGCTTCAGAAATAGCAAATTAAATGAATTTCTGTACCCTCAAAGGGCAACTGAGAAAGTGAAAACTTTAGCCTAACCTTGATTTGTTTAGGAAACAAACCTGGTAATCTTTAAAATAATTATTGTTGCCCTATTATTTGAAAGTCAGATCTACATAAAGAAGCGTAAAAAATTACATATAACAGATATCTCAAGCAATTTGACCACACATAATCGTGTATGTTGGTCATAATTTTATTGCTTTTAGCTTGAAGCCATTGCAAATGCATGGTGATTATATCAATGAGGTAATGGAAAAGTTTTTTTCATTCTTTTACCCATTAAAATGAATCAACGATCATGGAAAAAAAGGCTTAACACAGTACAGTACATTATGGTAATTTCTGTGTAGTTCAGTGACACTAGGACAATGCAGTGTATTTTTATTCTCAATTGAACTTTGCTTAAGTGAAAATCTATTGAGTTTTTATTTAAAGGAATGTGGATATAGATACAGTCGTGCGACCTTGGTCACCTGGTTGGTACATTATGTGATATCACAATTTTAACTTTATTTTGTCTCATTTATTATGGGAAAAAATGTACACATACAGAAAACACTGGCAGCTTAGTAATATTCAGCCGACAAAATAAGTATGATATTTCTGGAGATTCAGCTCAAATTTATGCATATAAATGAACAAAGAACAGAAAAGAGACTAAAAGTAGCAGGAGGGTAAAAATATTCATTTATTCTTGAGTGTGTGTGCATATGTTTGTATACATTATATATATGGCATAAAATTCAGCCAGAGCTATTTTCACTTTACACTAATGGAGAACTAAAATTAGAGAGAGGCAATAACCCTTGCTCATTGATGATTCAACAGACTGAGAATAACTTTCCATAAGGCACTTGGGAATTTATAGACAGAAAATGGTTTCAATTATTTTCTGAATGAATTCCCATGTGAGCTCTGACTCAGAAAGGAAAGAATCTAAAATGTCACTGAATATTGCCCCCAAAAGCTTAAGTGTACATCAAATGTAAAGTTTTCTAAATACCCAGTCCTGATATACTTAATTTTATTTCCACTGGGGGAAAAAAATCTGATTATCTGCAGAGATAAAATAAAAACTAAAGTGGTATTACTACTTTAGAAATTTTTGTATCATTGCCTTTTGGTTGGGTCGCTGACAATAGAGGTTTTTTTTTAATAAAAAGGGACATATAGCATAATGTATTGAATAGTAAATTTTCTGATAATATCAATTCATAAGAATCACTCGAGAGATTTAATTTACATCAGTTTAAGACTAGGTAATAGAGAAAAGAACATGCAATAAAATTCCTAGCATGGAACTTTTGTGCTATTATAGTGTTAAATATTGAGAATGTATTTTAGTTTAATTAATAAGAAAGTGATATAGAAGTGAAATAATTAAAAGGAAAATAATTGTTTGCTGACCTAATATACAGAAGTTTTACTCTATGTTATTCCACTAGTTAATCACTCAATGGTTTTTTTCCTTCTTATGGAATAAATTCCCGAGTCTATACCTGGGCATTTAAACTTTGCCTTAATATATTCCCAACCTAATTTTCTAAATTTATCTCCCTTCACACATCCTTCTCTCTAGCCATTCTTGTCTACCTGTTGTTTCCTTAAATTTCCTTGTATCATCTCACCTCTGTGCCTTTGCTTTTTTGTCTCTTCTCTTGGCAAGAAAGTCTTCTGCAACTGCCAGCCAGAACACCTTCATCCTTCTCCAAATTCATATAACATGTTTGATAGGGTGATAGAAACATTATATTACTACACACTCCCGAATTTATCTGAGGAAAGAATTGTGTATAAAAAAAAAACAATCTTTTTTTTCCCCAAAGAATCTTTGATAAAATAACTGAGGAAAAAGTAAGACCTTAAGGTAACAGATTAGCAGAATTATGGAAATAGTTTCAGGAGCTAAAGTACTCTGATAAAAAATAAGAAGAGGGAGAGAGAATAGAGAAGAATGTGTGTACATGCGTGTGCATGTGTGCACACATGTGCTAAGTGGGGCGGGGGTGATAGAAGAGAGACAATAAGTGAATGTATAACATGGCAGATTTGCTTTGGAAATTTTAAAGGCAGGCCTATCTGATATTATATTTAAATTATGTTCCTGTGATATTCTAAATTCTTCCAGAGATTCTGCCATACAAGGCCTTGTTTTCTTTGTCTTTTATTTTGACATAGAAAAAGAAAGTTTATAAAGTCTATATTTGTTTAAACACCGGTGAGGAGATGAATGAAGAGCCTTAAGATTTAGAAAAAAATAAATACAAATTTGTAGAGAACAGGAAATAGGAACAAGAGGCAGCTAAAGAAATATCTTTTCCTTTGGATTTAGCCAAATTCTTAGGGATGGCCTGGACTTTTCACAAGACATAACTGGAAGTATTCCTCAATCTTATTATAGGGTGACTGTCCCTTCAGGCTGGTATAACAGAATACCGTAGACTGTGTGGCTTATAAATAACAGAAATTTAATTCTCACAGTTTTGGAGCCTGGGAAGTCCAAGATCAAGGTACTGGCAGATTCAGTATCTGGCCAGGGCCCACTTCCTGGTTTATATGTGACTGTCCTTTTGCTGCATCCTACATGGTAGAAGGGTGGGGGAGTTTTCTAGGGTTTCTTTTATAAGGATGCTAATCCCATTCATGAAGGCGAGTGCTCATCTAATCACCTCCCAAAGATCCACCTTCAAATACCTTCACATAGGGGATTAGGTTTTAACATATGAATTTGGGGGAGAGGAGACATAAACATTCCGTCTATAGCAATAACCAACCGTCTCAGTTTGCCTATGGGCTTTCTCAGAGTACAAAACAGTCAGTGCTAAAACTGGGAAGGTCTCAGGCAAAATGAAATAAGTTGTTCAGCCTAATAAGGGACAGAGGACACTAACTGATACCTGTGTGCCAAAGGCACTCTCTGGCACACATATGACAGCTAACACATATTTCGAACTGTTAGTGATTGCTATTTTTGTTATATGTGATGAAATGATAATATAACTATTTTGGCAAAAATAAGCACACCTGAGAGGTGTGTGTGTGTGTGTGTAAAATGTATATTTGAAATATATATATAATTGAAATCTGTGCCCCTCCCAATTACCTAATGAGACTTTATTCTCCATATTACTCTAATAATTACTAAGTACATTTTTGGCACTCTTCTTTGGTAGTTATCTTTAGGTCACTGCTTCTCAACTGGTAGTGAATATCCTCCCTTTTCCCAGAGGACATTTGCCAATATCTGGAGAAACTGTGATTGTCAAGACTCGAGGGAATGGGGAGAATGGTTAATAGAATCTAGTGGGTTGAAGCCAGGAATGCTGCTATACATCCTACAATACACAAGACAGCCCCCCACAACAAAGAATTATCTAGCCCCAAATGTCAATGATGCCTTGGTTGGAAAACCCTGATTTAAATCCGGAATATATTTTTCTATTTTACTGTTGGCAAATGTTTGTCTTGACGTGAGGATTTGATATTTGAAAATCATCAAAATCATTTTAGGAGAAGGTGGCACTGTGAGAACTTGTTTTAAAATACTCTTTCCATGCCACACACAGTAATGACAAGTAAAATAATTTTAAAACATCAAAAGAAATATCCATGAACAAGATAAAAATCTTTTATGGACTCAAAAATGGAATGGAAATACACAACTATAGCCTGGGCTTGCAGGATCTAGCTCCAAAAGCAAACACATGCAGCCAGAGTTTGACTCTGGGAGGAAACAGAATCCAAAATACCCCATGCCCAGCAGGGAACTAGAGCCAAACTCAGCTCTTGAAAGCAGTGAAACAGTGCTTATGGCAACATTCTGTAGCAAGAATAAAAACTTCTTAATACCACTCTAAACTATAGCGTTTGTAAGGATCTGTATTGGTCAGTATAACCTAGATTATGCTGCTGACAAGCAGCTCCCAAATCTATTGGTTTAAAAACAAGGTAAATTTATTTCTTTCTCAGCTACCTGTGTGTCATAGGTAGATAAGGAGTTTGTACTCATTCTAGGCTAAGGCTGACAAAGGCCACCGCCTTTACATGTGCTGACATCCATGTGAAGAGAAAATGAGCTCTGGAGGGTCTTGCCTTGGCAACTACATGCTATGGCCTGGTAGTGAAACACATCACTTCTGGCCAAAAGTCATTGGCTGACGCTAGTCACATGGCCTCAGGGAGTATAATTCTATCACATGCCTGGAAAGAGGGTTAACTGCATTAGTGAATGCCACAAGTTCTTTACCTAAAGTTCTGAGAAGATAAGCTAAGAACCGGGTGTACCAAGGTGCTTGCTTGTTCAGTGACTGGATCTGTGATAACTCCTATTTTATAATAGGTTAGAAGCTTAGCGCTATTAATATGAGATCTCATCATAATGTGAGGGTGTTTAATGAGACCAGGAAGAAGTAGACTACATATCATTATGCAGGCAGGGAAGAGTGAAGAGAAAGAAAGAAAATATTCTCCTGTCCCGACCCGCGGAACCAGTTATTCGTGGGTACCTGGGAGGAGGGAGTGGGAAATGGGAAAGGCAAGACACAAGAAATGGAGACAAGACAGGAGTCTGATCAAGTCTCGTTTAATGACAGTAGGGCAGAGGCTTAAATAGG
>CAUYSK010080091.1:0-24423 GCA_963575035.1 Avahi laniger | reverse complement strand
CACTTGGTTATCTATTGTTCACTGATGAATTGTTCACTGATGGATCACAGGTCACTGATGCTCTTTCAATATTTTAGATTCTTTTTTTTTCTTCTTTTTTTTCATTTTGCATAGTTTCTGTTGCTGTGTCTTCAGATTTACTAATCTTTTTTTCTGCCATATCTCACCTCCCATTAATTCCCATCTTGTATATTTTTCATCTCGAAGATTATGGTTTTCATTTCTAGAAGTTTGATTTGGACCTTTGGAATTTTTTCTTTCACAGTATAGTTTTAGCTATAATGTGCTTATTGATTTTTTTCTTCTTATGGTAAAATACTTGTCTCATAGTACACAAGTCTCGTATGTTTTAATAGGAATAATCTAACTTGGGCAACCGTGGGAATGTATTGGCTCTCAGGATTCCAGGAAAGGCTTTAATAACTAAACCACGAAGAGTAGCGATATAGGCAATAATGTGATGGAGGCAACTTGTGCTGGTTCACAAGAGCTGATTGTGTACATCTCTTCCCAGTTCCACTTTCAATTATGTCATGTTGGTATTTTAAGATTGTCCATGTTGGAATTATTTCCAGCAGGTGGTCAGCATAAATCAGAGCTTCCCACCACCCCAGCCAGTTGTTACACCTCTTTTAGCACACCACTGGATTTGAGCAGACACCAGTCAGGGGGTCAGATGCCTCCAGAACTCCTGTTAGAAGTCTGAATTCAGTTGTCCCACCCGTTCTCCATGTGGTACATCGCCCTGGGGGTGGGGGTGGGGGAGTGGAGTGGCGTGGGGACCCACCGTCCCATCTCATCTTGTAGCTACCTGGGACACAGCTTCTGTTTGTAAGTCCCCATTAAATGTTTCTTCCTGAGGTGGGGAAAAAAAAAAAAGTCTGAATTCTGCCTCTCTAAGAATTCTCTCACTGAAGACTAGCTTTCTCTGTATGATGAGATGGTTGTCCCATGATACCTCCCAGTTTTACATACTACCACATATTCTGACACCATAGAGAAAATTGCTTTCTCTGATGCAGTTAGAAAATTGCTAAAGAAGGTCTCTGCACAGATGCCCACCTCTGGGGGTAGGAGTGAGAAATCATGGTAAATAGGGTCATGTAAGAATTTGCATATCCCAAAGTGGCCACGCGACTAGGAATCAGTTTCCAAGGGAAGGAGAAGGGGACATTACAGACGGTCGTATGATGTTTACTATACTTGTTAAAATATAAAATTGAGCTCCAGTGGCACATGTGTTAGCGCATGGTACGTACATAAAATTCAGCTAAATTGGAATTCAAAGTGGTTCCAAAACAGCATTAGGTATGTGGAGTTATTTTAAACATAATTGTAAAATAAAATTTTTTATGATACTTTAAATAAGACATCTATTTTTTAGTGTAATTTAAGTCCTACAATGAGTTTATTAAGATGTGCTTTTTGTTTAGGGTTTGAGCTACAGTTCCGACTGGGCCCAACTTTACAGGGAAAAGCAGTTACTGTGTACACAAATTACCCATTTCCTGGAGAAACATTTAATCGAGAAAAATTTCATTCCCTGGGTTGGGAAAATCCAACAGAAAGAGAAGATGATTCTGATAAATACTGTAAACTTAATCTGCAACAATCTGGTTCATTTCAGTATTATTTCCTTCAAGGGTAAGTCAGGTGTTCTGTATGTGGGAAAAAAATTTATTCTATAACCTCAGGTTACCTAACTTTTAAAAGGTATTGTATGAACCATGGCAGTACAATTTTTACAGTGCTTACTTGAAATAAATGCAAGTAGAATATTGTTCTTCAATCTCTAGGAGGTAATCATATGACCCATTGCAAATTTAAAACAAAGTATTATGTAAATTTATTTTAAGTAACAGCTTAATACTCTAGTCTTTTCATGCAGCCTCATTATAATATGCTATTTATTTGAGTGCCCTTGGTATCACTGATAGATTTTAGTATACTTATTTTTCATTAAAATGACATTATTGGATATTAGGTATATTATATTATGTAATGATGCAGAGATTGGAAAAGGATAAAAGTGGCTTTTCCATTAAGTTTTATTGCAACTTTTAAAATGATTTTACGTTTTAGAAACAAATATATTTTTTAATGGAACAAGTAACCTTCCAGTTAGAATCAGACTATATTAGATGAGGTGTCTTTTTTCTATTGTTAATTAAAAATTTATTGATTTGTTTTTTTCCCTTAGAAATGAGAAAAGTGGTGGAGGTTACATAGTTGTGGATCCCATTTTACATGTTGGTGCTGATAATCACGTGTTACCCTTGGACTGTGTTACTCTCCAGACATTTTTAGCTAAGTGTTTGGGACCTTTTGATGAATGGGAAAGCAGACTTAGGGTTGCAAAAGAATCAGGTAATGTCAGCTTTCTTTCTTCTTCTTTTCTTCTTTTTAAAAATAAACGTAATTATCCTTTCTGATACAGATTTCAAAGGTTTTGCTTCTACTTTTAATTTTGTTTCTTAATATACTTAATAATGTAAATAGAACCATATGAAATTTTGATAATTGACCGTTTTTAACTTATGGCAAATTACATGGTTTACCTTAGTAAATGCAGGAACTCTATGATAAAATGAGATCATTATCACATTTCTAAGACTTTACTTTGACATAGAAAAACTGGAAGTAAACTATTAAAATATGTAGGAAAATATATTACCATTTTATATAATTTTAATTCAATGAATATCAATTAACCATCTTCCATGTGGAAGGCACATACTGCCATACATACCAACAATAAAATGAAACAAGTTGTAATTTGCTCTCAAGGGTAATATTAACTTTCTACTTTCAAGTTGAATATTGTATGAAGAAAGGAATAAGAAGTTCACTGATGTAACTAAAACAGAATACAAGGACCATGCAACATTAAAAGTAGGAGACAGATGTGTCGATATACTTGCATAGGATATATTTTCTGCATGTAAATTATATACATTCACCAACTATAAATTGAACCCTTAATAACAACTAGGCACTGTGTGTAACTTTTTTCAAATACATTATCTTATTATGCCTATGAGGGATTATCTCATTATTTCTATGTATGAGGATACTGATATCCTGAAAGATTTCAAAACACTTGCTTAAAAGTCTCTTATGTTATAGCTAGGATTGAACCCAAGTCTTTGACTCCTTTTCTAGGAGCATGATTGCCATGCTATTTATAATTACTTAAGAAAGTTTAAATTTATATTTTCCTCAGTTTTGTGTTGGTTTTGTTTGCTTTTGTCTTACAGTGGTCTTTGTCTTCTCACTTTGCAGGTTACAATATGATTCATTTCACCCCACTGCAGACTCTTGGACTATCTAGGTCATGCTACTCCCTTGCCAATCAGTTAGAATTAAATCCTGACTTTTCAAGACCTAATAAAAAGTACACATGGACTGATGTTGGACAGCTAGTGGAAAAATTAAAAAAGGAATGGAATATTCTTTGTATTACTGATGTTGTCTACAATCATACTGGTATGAGCTTCATTTACTACCTTCATTAATTTTGATAGGAATATTCTAATTATTTCATTCCTTAATGTTTTATATAACATAAATTTTAAAAACAAATGATAATTAGATGTCTTTCAATTTAAAAAGTTACTTTATATAGTATCACCTTTTTTCTGTCAAAGAAATTGGTGTTTGTTGAGAATATAGTCATTCTATAAGTATTTTGCATGTGGTGCTTATAAAAACAGGAAGATGATCATACATAGGACATAATGATCACATATTTCAACTTAGAGTGCAATAGTGCCTCCTTATCTGTGGTTTCACTTTCTCTGATTTAAGTTACCCATAGTCAACCATGGTATGAAAATATTAAATAGAAAATTCCAGGGATAAACAATATATACATTTTAAATTACAGGCCGATCTGAGTAGCATGGTAAAATTTCGTACTGCTTGCTCTTCCCACTGGGATCATCAAAGCTCGTTCTTTGTCTAGGATATACACGCTGTATATGCTGCCTTATTCACTTAGTGGCCAGCTTGGTTATCAGATTGAAAAACATAGTATACAGATAGTTCAGTACTATCCATGGTCTTAGGTATCTACTGGTGCTCTTGGAACATATCCTCCATGGATCAGAGGGACTACTATATTTATACTTTCCAGGCTAACAAATGAGTCCTATATAGAGCAGGAGCTCTGGTATCGTAGTATAGATGAAGAAACTGAATGACTTCTGTTATTTAGAGAAAAAATTATTGCTACACTCTGAGAAGTTAAATCTGGAAATTACATCTTTTACATGTTAAAAGAACTTACTATAAATTAGCCTACTCTGGTTCTTGAGATTCCTTAGTGATATACAATTCTATAAAATATATCAAATTTTCCCAACTAGGAATCCCTGAGGAAATGATTACTCCCCTTACCTGTCAGAGCAACTAGACCTGCCTTGGTAAAGCCTCTGGCCATGAGCAGCTTTCAGTTTAACCCAGTGTACCTTACAAATATTATCTTGTATGTGTGCCACAGTGTAGAAAAGTCTGAAAACCACTGATTTGCATGTGTAAAGAACAGGAATTCTGGGTGGTACAAACATTTAAAAGAAATATATGTCGTTTCATAAAATAGTTCTAAGTAACCATAGGAACTATGAAGATACTTAAAAGCTCATAGATGCAGTTCATCAATATAGATGATAATCTCCAATAACAATGGCAAACAGTCAAAGTTAGGTAAAGAAATAGGTACATTCTAAAATTTGGTGTTTCTGCATACACCTAGAAACCAAGCTTGAAAATCTATAGTGAAAACTGTAATATCCATAAATTCTGTATTCTTCACTTCATAATTTGATTGTATTGACAAATACTGTGACATCTATCATATCGAATATGTCAAACCATAAAATGGTATTATATTAGTTATAAATTATATGAGTTAGCGTATGACTTAGGTAGCTGTAACAGAAAAATATAGCGACTTAAACATAAAATTATATTTATTTCTTATAAAGGATTAGGTAAGCATTCCAGGAACTAGAATAGTAGTTCAATGGTGATGGGAAACTAGGTTCTTTCTCTAATGTTGCCCTGCTGTCTCCAACACTTTGCTTCCAACTCTTAACCAAATGTGGCTGCTCTAGCTCCTCTTACATTCTCCAGTGGAAATAAAGAAAGGAAGCTCATGTCTTTTAAGGGCATGAAATGGTATGTATATTTTACTCCTGATCACATTGCGTCGGATAGGAGTTTGTCTCTTGCCACACCTAGCTATTAAGGAAATTTGCAATGTAGTCTTTAGTTTGTCAGCCATGTGTACACCTTAACCTTGGGAGTTCTATTACTAAAGAAATACAGGGAGAATAAAAATCGGGCTACAGGCCAGGCATGGTGGCTCATGCCTGTAATTCCAGCACTTTGGGAGGCCAGTGCAAGAGGATTACTTGAGGCCAGGAATTTGAGACCAGCCTGGGCAACATAGGGAGATCCTCCTCTACAAAAAGTAAGAAAAAATTATCTGGGCATGATGGTGCATGCCTGTAGTCCTAGCAACTTGGGAGACTGAGGCAGGAGGATTACTTGAGCCCAGGAGTATAAGGTTTCAGTGAGCTATGATCATGCCACTGCACTCCAGCCTTAGTAACAGCAAGATCCTGTCTCAGGGGAAAAAAAAAAAATTGAGATATCGTCTCTGCAAAACTATATTTCTGAAGCATTCAAAAGATTCTCTACAATATAAAAGAAATGAACTTTGCCACAGCCTTACTTGGAAGGTGTTGCAAATCATAATGTCCTTTCTGTGAAACAGGTTTTCATTTAAAAAGTTATTATCTAGGGGAAGTCAACATCCAGAGTGGCAACATGAGAACTTCACACATCCTCTACCTAGCAAAACAACCGTAATTGGTGAAAATTGTTTTAAAACAACCATTTAAAGTCCCTGGAGATTGTCCTAAACATTTGACATATGGAGAAACATGAAAATGTAAAGAAAATCTACTAAATCTTGATTAGAACAGCAAGAGTCTGTGGCATTTGACCAAGACCTGCTCCATTATCCTACCCAAACATCTGCGTTATAGAAGCTCTGGTCCAGGTGCTCTGCTCCTGGCAGATGTGGACAAGATGGCGACTCTATCTCCCTGTAACTCCAGTCTGAGATTATAGTTTCCGCCTGGGAAGGGCGGCTGCTAGGGTTATTCATTACTGCCAGCCCTATGTCATAGGAGTTCTATTCCAGGTTGGCAGGCAGAGAAAAATCATGGCTTCCTTCCTCGCCCAGCCCCCACTCATAGGGCGGACATGTTACCCCAGGTGCAGCAGGCCAAGAATACTGGAAACCCAATTGCTCTGGAGCAGATATTGGTTCAAATGCCACAGACTCTGCTGTTCTTATCTTGAATAAATCTTTCTCCATATGCTGAATGCCCTAGGACAATGTCTAGAGACTTTAAATGATTGTTTTTTAGAATTTTCACCAGTCTCTTGTTTTGCTCGGGACAGTGTTTTCTGAATTCCTTACTGTGCCACTCCAGAAGTCCATGTTTAGTTTTTAATTTTGATGTATGTTAAAACATAATTTCAGGTTGACTCTTCTTTCATAGAATTAGAAAAAATACTTTCATTACCTAATGTTTAGTATTCTTTCATTTTGTAATTGATTTATGTTTCAAAATGTTGATAGTTTTAGGATTTATTTAAAATTTATTAAGAGATTGGGGTAGCCTTAGTATTTATTCTTCATTAGTGAAAATCCTAATTGGATATTTTTATTGCTACATTTTATTTTTTTAACAATTGAATTTCCTTCAATATGATGATGAATCTAGGGGGAGCTATCTTGATGCAAATTTGAAGAATTATCAATTTAACTTTTATTATAACATCTCTGCTCTTTATGTATCCTGTCTTTGTTGGAGGATTTATAATGAGTATAAATACTAAGTAAATGACTGAAACTAGAAATAATAATGATTCTAAAACTATAACAGTCCTCAGCTGAGTAAATGAGGCATGAACACATTCATCTCAGCAGCAGAGCAAAGTGGTTGATACGGATTCTGAAGAGAGACTTGCCCAGGTTAATTCCTGGCTGTATGACTTTGGCTGAGTTACTTGTCTGTCTGTGCTTCACTTCCTCATTTGTTAAAAGAACATAATAGTATGCCCTACTTCATTGGCAGGAAATGAGGAATGATAAATTAGTGCATTTAACTGCTCAGAACAATTTCTGGTACGTGGTAGGTATTAAATAATTGTTATTACTTTTTATTTCATGTACACTAACCACTCATGCAGTATGAATTCAGAGGGCATTAGTCCATTTTAAACATCAAATCAATTGTGTATAACTTGTGTTTATTTAAAAAATTAAAACATATTATCTTTAATGTCATAAATATTTGGAATACTTTGCTGAACTCCTGATCCTGATTCCTGGACTTACTGATACAGCTGGATAATAAGATACGAGCTACACCCTTATACTTTGAGTATATTTCTTTTAGCAATTTCTTAGCCTCACTTTATCAGTCTTATCAAAACAACGTATCTTATTAACCCTTAGGATTAGCTGTACAAAGGAGTTACCTATATAAGAGAACTGATTTTTGCTCTATAGTATTTTCTAAGCAGAATTAAAGTTAAAAAAAAAAAAAACAAGGTGGACACAATGGTTCATGCTTATAATTTTAGCACTTTGGGAGGCTGAGGAGGAGGATTGCTTAAGGTCAGGATTTTGAGACCAGCCTGAGCAAGAGCGAGACCCTGTCTCTACAAAAAAATAGAAAAATTAGCCAGGCATGGTGACCCATGCCTGTAGTCCCAGTTACTCAGGAGGCTGACACAGGAGGATCGATCGCTCAAGTCTAGGAGTCTGAAGTTGCAGTGAGCTATGACAATACCACTGCACTCTAGCCAAGGCAACGGAGTGAGACTCACTCTCAAAACAAAATAAAGTATGATGAAGTGAATAATAGAATACCATAGCTGAAGGAAATTTTTTTGATATGTCAGTATCATTATAAAATATTGATGCTTCATATAAAAAGAAATGAGTGGTAGATGTTGATATTTTACTTCTAAACTTAACAGAGATACAATTTGAATTTAGTTATGAGATATTCCTTTGTGTTTCTTTTTTCTTTAAGCTGCTAATAGTAAATGGCTCCAGGAACATCCAGAATGTGCATATAATCTTGTGAATTCTCCACACTTAAAACCTGCCTGGATCTTAGACAGAGCACTTTGGCATTTCTCCTGTGATGTTGCAGAAGGGAAATACAAAGGAAAAGGAATACCTGCTTTGATTGAAAATGATCAACACATGAATGTCAGTATGTATAGAGGATTACCACACTAACGCAGAATAGCAAAATTTCTAAAGTACAAATTAAATATATGGTCAAAAATTATTTAGTATTTTAATATGGCAAACAGTATATGGTGAAAAGATTTTAAATACTTTTTTTTAACTATTGAAATTTTTCAGTGCATTCGAAAAATAATTTGGGAGGATATTTTTCCAAAGATTCAACTCTGGGAATTTTTCCAAGTAGATGTTTACAAAGCAGTTGAACAATTTAGAGGACTTCTTACACAAGGTAAAGTATATACACTAGAATGTTCCTATCAATTTTAAGAAATTTAATACTACTCTTAAAGGGATAACTCTTCTCTTGGTTAACATCATTATTAAGTGTATTATATGATATTTATGTTACTTTTTGTATTATAAAACTATGATTCTGGAAGCTGAGAGCAGAGACATCTAAAGGACATGTCATAATAATACATAACACAATTATTTTCCCTTGGGGACTATGTCTTACTGTTGGTTCTTTAGCAGAATGCTCAGAACCAACAGTAAGTGAAACTCAGTGTATATTTGTTAAACGTGTGAGTAGGAGGTAGGCAGAACAGGTGCTTCAGCTGAGAAGGGCTCAAAACAGGCTCTGAAAGTGAGCGATGTTATAGTCTTCTGCTGCCTGTCATTAGGAATCTTAACAAACACAGAGGGACTTCTAGCTGACAGTGCCCGCTATCACAGTGACATAACCACCTCTAGTGAGACTGAAACCAGGTATTAGCTGATAACAAAAGGTAAAGAAGTGAATCCTGAGTGGAGGACATAACTAATCAAGAAGTGATCAGTGTGCCCTCCCAACAAAGTAGGATAGGAAAAACCATGCTAAAAGAGAAATTAGGGGTTTTAGGAGACAAATTAGAAAGGATTATAAAGAATGTATCTGTAATTAGCATAAGACAGCCTAGCAGTGAGGATCCTATAGCGGCTCTTAAAATAAGGAATTTTTTTTTCTCATGCAGAAACTAGAACTAGGGTAGGACCCAGAAATACTACCTTTGAAGTAGAAGTCAGTGTGGCTTGAGGTTCAGAAAGCTGAGAGTCAGATTCACACGTCAACTTTTGCAATTGTGTAATACCTTAATACAGGAATTTTTGATATTAACTTTTCTTCATGTCTCATTTTACTAAAGGCCCTCTGTCTTCCCTTCCCTCTGATATTTATAAGCCATCTTATTTATATGCAATAATGGATGCTCATTATAACAAAAAACTAAACAGTTCAAAATATGATAAAATAGAATGTGTGACTTCCTCTTCCCTAAACCCACTTCTTGGAGGGAACTACTAATTAATAGTTTCTTGTGTTTCTTTTCAGACTGTTTTTGGAAAAAATTCAAATTTTTTATATAGTTTTATGTAATTCTAAATACATAAGTTATATACATAAGTTTTATATCTATTTTATACACATGCAAATAAGACTAGTACATAGACTGTTTAACAACTTGTTCTTTTAGTTGGCAATATACATTTATTATAGCTAATTATTTCTTTTAGTCCTATGTAGCAATACACTGTTTTAAAATACTTGAAGTTGGCTGGGCGCGGTGGCTCACACCTGTAATCCTAGCACTCTGGGAGGCCAAGGCGGGTGGACCATTTGAGCTCAGGAGTTCAAGACCAGCCTGAGCAAGAGTGAGATCCTGTCTCTACTAAAAATAGAAAGGCATTAGCTGGACAACTAAAAATATATAGAAAAATTTAGCCGGGCATGGTGGCATATGCCTGTAGTCCCAGCTGCTTGGGAGGCTGAGGCAGAAGGATCGCTTGAGCCCAGGAGTTTTGAGGTTGCTGTGAGCTAGGCTGACGCCCTGGCACTCTAGCCCAGGTGACAGAGTGAGACTCTGTCTCAAAAATAAATAAATAAATAAAAAACAAAATAAAATACTTGAAGTTATTTAAGTAGCCTTTTTGATAGGTTATTTCCTATTGTTTCATCATTCATTCATTTATATTCATTCATTGCATATTTATTGAACCACCTACTGTGTGCTAGACACACTTCCAAGGCATGAAGATTCAGTATTGAACATAACAAGGTCCTCACCCTCGTGGAACTTATATTCTTATAAGCAGTGCTGCAGAAAATATATCCTTGTACATGTTATGTTTACTTGCTCATGTGAGCAAATCTGTAGAATAAATTGTTTCACATAGAATTATTGGGTCAAAGGGTATACAAATTTCAACGATGTCAAAATGCTTTCACAACAAGTTATACCAACTTAACATTATCACTAACAGCCTCATCAACATTAGATACCATTAATCTTTATAATCTTTACCAGTCAGGCAAAACTTACCTTATTTTAATTTACATTTCCTTGCTTATTAATGAAGTATCTTTTTACATATTAATTAGCCATTTATATTTCTTCCATGAATTGCCAGTTAATCTTTTGTCCCCATTTTTCTATTGGGTTGTTTGTCTTTTTCATATTGATTTATTATTATCGATGATTCCTTATTATACTGGCCTTCAAATATATTCTCTTAGCATGCTGTTGATCTTTTCACTCCTGTTTCTGGTGCTACTTTTTTTTCAGTATAGTCAAATTTGTCAATCTTTTCTTTTATGGCTTCTGATTTCACATTATGCTTGGAAAAGACCTTCCATCACCATTCTATTTTCTTCTAATAATCTTATTTATATTTTTACATTTAAACATTTAATATACCTGAAATTTATTTTTTGTATTACTTAAAGAAGGCATTTAATTTTATTTTTATTCAAAAAATCATGTTGAATTGATAATCTATCCTTTTTCACTGAAGTATGACCATAATACTTTGTAGTATGTAGTCATATGCTAAATACACATTGATCTGATATCTGCGCTCTTCCAGTGATCTTTTATTCTACCAATACTAAAACACTATTTATTTATTAATTTATGCTGATGGTATAGTTTTTTCTCTTTTTCAAACATCTTAGTTTTCATATATTTCCTCTTCCAGATGAACCTTAGAATCTGAATTTTAAGAATCTATTTCATTATTTTGTTTGTGTTTTTATAAGCCATTTTAAAATCTCTTTAGAATAAGCGAAATATAAATTAATTAGTTAATATAAAATCAAGTTCAGTGGAGGCAATCCTGCACCAATGCAAAATAAGTTCCCAGAAAAGAATAAAAATTCCTCCCAAACCATTTACTTACTTTTAAATTTTTAAATTATTATCTAAGAATACGGTTGTTGGTGAAAGGGGGAAAAAGTGTAAAAACAAACTTGTGTGCATCTTTCAGAGAATGCAAAGAAAGTCAGATTGTTAATGAGACTTACTTTAGAATAGGAAGCAATCGTTGAGGAAAGAGAACTCCTAAGGTTAGAATATTTGGTAGCAACTGAGAAGAATATGTTTGTCACCAGAGTCCTTAATGTCCTTAAAGTAAAGAATGGAATAAGAAAATGCTGACTGAGGCAGAAAAGTGTGGCTGGGGTTAAACTGATAGGAATCCAGGTGTATTTTCTTTTATGATGTTATTTTGTCTGTCTCTGTATTTTTCTCTCCCCCCACCTCCTGCCCCCTGCCCCACCCCGTGTATGTGTGTGCATTTGTGGTGACGTGCAGGAGGACGGGCAGGGGAGGTAGGAAGGATGCTTGTGCAATAAATATTTGTCTTATTTTCTATGAAAAAATTGTAGGCTATAACTTTGAAAGTAGCGACAGTTACAATCTCCTTGTGGATATTTGCATTTAAGATACCTTTTCTTTCTTTCAGAGAATAGGAGGGTAACCAAGTCTGATCCAAACCAACATCTTAAGATTATTCAGGATCCTGAATACAGACGGCTTGGCTGTACTGTAGATATGAACATCGCACTAGCGACTTTCATACCACATGAGTATGTTATTTATTTTTTCTTGTGAAATAAAGAATAATATTACTTATAAACCTTTATGGCTAGTATGATTTTCTTACTACTTATTAAAACTCTTAATAGAAAATGAAATAAAATAATGCACCATAATTCTGCTACTTCAACACATGACATTTTCCTACTTTTTCTGTGTGCCAGACCATGTTCCTATAGATGTATGTAAAAATTTTATAATTGGAAAACTTCTTTAGCCATAATTAAGATCCTGATAAATATATTTAAGGTGTCTTTGACCTTTGTTAGAAAATTTTGAAATGTAGAATTTGTAAAACCATTATATCATAAGTTTGTATTGCTCTACCTACTCTAGCAATGGACCAGCTGCAATTGAAGAATGCTGCAATTGGTTTCGTAAGAGAATTGAGGAATTAAATTCAGAGAAGCTTCGACTCGTGAACTATCATCAGGAACAGGTTTACCTATTTTGAACTGCTGTCTTTTTGAGTCTTAATGCTATTTTGTTGTTGATGATGATGTAACATAATTTAATGTTTTCCAGGCAGTTAATTGCCTTTTGGGAAATGTGTTTTATGAACGACTAGCTGGCCATGGTCCTAAACTAGGACCTGTCACTAGAAAACATCCTTTAGTTACCAGGTATTCCATTTTTGTTTCCTTCTCATTGATGGTTAATAATTGAAAACTATATTTAACTTTTCAAATTAACCTAAATGTTTTCTTTAATGTGTGACTTTAGTATATTTCTTAAATTGAGATAAAAATTTTTATTTGGAAGTAGGCTTAATTAATTATGTTAAGCAAATCTTTAGTTAGAGAAACTACCATTAACATAAAACCCTTTATAGTTTTTCTTTACATTAATATTTCTGGAGGACTGCATATATAGTGATAAATTTAATGTTAATCAAATTGAGCAAGCATTTATTGAGCATGTTACTTTACAAGTAACATGTAGCATAGACTGGACAATTATACTATAGTAAAAGCCTTTACAAAGTATTAATAACAAATAACTCAGTAATTTTCTTATAATTTTATGAAGTTTTAAAAATTATTTAAAATGTTAGTTGAATATGCTATAATGTTAACTCTCCATTCCTGAAATCCTCCTAGATTTACTGAAAAAGTCTCCTGAAGATTTTTGTTCTATATTAAAGCTTATTTCCTATAAATGGTGTCAAACTAATTTCATTTATTAAGGAGGAAGTTTAATTTTAATGTTGTTAAGTCAAATTCTCTCCAAGGTGTTTCTCTCTATGGATTTAATATTTAATTATATCTCCATAGGTATTTTACTTTCCCCTTTGAAGAACTGGGCTTCTCGACAGAAGAATCTATGATTCATCTTCCAAATAAAGCTTGTTTTCTGATGGCACATAATGGATGGGTAATGGGAGACGATCCTCTTAGAAACTTTGCTGAACCAGGTACATCATTTTTTAACTTTTCTGTGGAAACAAAAGGAGTTTATGGCAAGCTCAAAATATAATGTTTTATTGATTTTTCCCCACTAGTCTAGTGGTTTTTAAACTGCTTCGTCATAGAGCTACCAGAAGTACATGCAGTCTGAGGAGAAAGAGAGTTGACAAAAGGATGGGGCTCATTTTTCCTCTCCTTTGCTGTATTTCCTACCTGTTATCTTCTCAAACAGAATAGCTTTTATGTATCTATTTTATATATTGTGGGTCTGTGTAGCTTTTATTTTGACAAAATATTATTCTATTGCTTTTTTAAAAAGAAGTTTGAAATCACAGCTATTACAATTATATTGCCGTAAGAGATATTTTTACTTATTGGCCAGAGGTATTAAGATATTTGAGTGACAATTAAACTAGAAAGTAATTGTTTTTAGTTTCCCTCACTTACTCTTAGTGTCTTGTTTTTCTTTTTTTTTATTTTTGAGACAGAGTCTGGCTCTGTCGCGTGGGCTAAAGTGAGTGCCGTGGCGTCATCCTAGCTCACAGCAACCTCAAACTCCTGGGCTCAGGCGATCCTCCTGCCTCAGCCTCCCGAGTAGCTGGGACTACAGGCATGCGCCACCATGCCCGGCTAAATTTTTCTATATAGATTTTTAGTCGTCCAAGTAATTTCTTTCATATTTTTAGTAGAGACGGGGTCTCACTCTTGCTCAGGCTGGTTTTGAACTCCTGAGCTCAAACGATCCACCCACCTTGGCCTCCCAGAGTGCTAGGATTACAGGCATGAGCCACTGCGCCTGGCCAATGTCTTGTTTTTCTAAAGCTATTTCACTGCCAGGAAGAATTTTGCAGGGGCCCACTGATATATTTTTTTAACATTTCAGAATGAGAAGTCTATTTTAGTGACATTAAAGTTAATTCAGAAATCTTATGCTCTTGATTTTCATAATATAATTTTGGGTTTAAGTATACTTAATTTTGGGTTTAAGTATCTCTTTATTTTCATAATATAATTTTGGGTTTAAGTATCTCTGTTTTGGGTTTAAGTATCTCTGTTTTGGGTTTAAGTATCTCTGTCTCTTTTTTCTAGCCATTCTAAATGAAAAAAGCCATTCTGCTGTATGCCCTGGATTTAATGTAACCTGTTGCCAAAAATGGGTAGAAATGTAGAGATGAAGCTTTAAATGTTTTTGGTTGAACTATAGCTTTAAAAGGCCTATGATATTACCATTTCTTTTTTTCCCTTAAGAAGCAACTTGGATTTTTGAAATTATTCACACATTTTTAGAAGAGACTCTAAACTAGAATTTTTACAAAATAGGTGTGAGAAATAATACTAATTTTTTAAAACTTTATCCTATATCATTTTGGATATAATTTTAACCAGTATATCATTCGTGGAAGAAATGATAAAAACAACAGTATTTCCTTGAAGGAATTGTTTTCATTTTATTTCTTGAACCATTGAAAGCAATCTCCTTTCTTAACAGGTTCAGAGGTTTATTTAAGGAGAGAACTTATTTGCTGGGGAGACAGTGTTAAATTACGCTATGGGAATAAACCAGAGGACTGTCCTTATCTCTGGGCACACATGAGAAAATACACTGAACTAACTGTGACGTATTTCCAGGGAGTACGTCTTGATAACTGCCACTCAACACCTCTTCATGTCGCCGAGGTACTGAAAAATAGTTCATCTACATTAAGGAAAGGATTCAATATTCTTTCCTGGCTTGCCCTTAATTAGGTTATGCAGATACATGTTTCCTTTTCTAGTTGGATGCCAGTATTGATTTGGTAGTAATATTTAATGTTTGTATAATTTGCATAATTTTAACAATCTTTTGATGCAGTTATTATGGAATACTAGGCTATAAAATATTTAACAAGTTAATTTTTTACTTTAATTTAGGGAAGTTGATCATATTGTCTTTGATAATATATAGCACAACCATATTGCCTACTGATAATATATAAAATATTAATTTGTCTAATTTTCAGGTTGCTTTCAATATATATTCGTAGCAACTGTGAAATCGAATAGCTTATTACGCATTATAGTGTTCTTTTTTTTCTTTTTTTTGAAAACAGAGTCTTGCTCTGTCACCTGGACTAGAGTGCAGTGGCATTGTCATAGCTCACTGCAACCTCAAACTCCTGGGCACAAGTGATTCTCCTGCCTCAGCCTCCTGAATAGCTGAGACTACAGGCACATGCCACCATGCCCGGCTAATTTTTCTATTTTTTGTAGTGATGGGATCTCACTTCTGCTCAGGCTGGTCTCAAACTCCTGGCCTCAAGCAATCCTCATGCTTCAGCCTCCCAGAATGCTAGGATTACAGGCGTGAGCCACTGCACTGGCCTATAGTAATTATTTAAACACTAACATTATAGCATACTGAAGCCAGTTTTAGCCTCATCGATTCAATTTTTATTAATTATTTATAAAAATATAAGTGTACACATAAATGTTGTCTTCTTTTTTGAGCTTTTTATAGTAACTTTTGAACAATGCCAATACTTACAGTATCTTCTACCTAATAAAACTTTGTAAATAAGCATAATTGTCATCCAGCTTCCCAGTGACAAGTGTCACTTAGGTGTTCTTTGGAAATGTGTGCTTATCTGAAAAATTTCTACTTCTATAATATTAAAGCAGTATTATAATGTATATATTTCAGGTCCTGTGATGAAAAATTGATTTGATTTGAAGGGATTTAATGAACATTAGTTAAGCTGGTAAAACACTGTTTAGCTCCAAAAGATGGCAGGATTTATTTTTATTGTGCCTTTAGCAACAGCTAAGGAAATATGTACTTGTAAGATTGTTATAACATTATGGCAAAAAAGAATGTTAAAACTTAATTTGCTTAATTTTAAATTACAAAACTTTTCAGGATTCTACTTGTTAGCTAGTTGAATTTCAAGTATTTTATTAATCTTTGTGTGAATCTTATGTTAACAAAAATTTGGAATCAACCTGATTTCTGATTATAAGCCAGTATTTTCTGTTTATCAGCTAGATAAGTAGCACCAGTGTTAAATTATACCAGTGAAAATTGCAAGGTATAAGAGTTTAAGAATTTATTATCATCTGTAGGAAAAGCTGGCTTCAGTCTGGCCAGACTTAATCGTTGCAACAACTAAATAATTCACCAGCAGAGAATTTATCAATAATGACTTAGTCAACCTGGAAATTAACAGTCTGATTAGAGGTATTAAAAACAAATAAACAAAAAACAGGAGAAAAGCCTGACAGAATTGCAGTGTTATGGTTTAGATTTTTTAATATGACACTAAACATTCTTCTTCTTTTTCCCTTGTGTCTCTATGTCTTTGTGAAATCTAATCTTCCTTTTTAACTGTTTTGTTTTTATTCTCTTTACATATTCTCTTGTTTCATATGTGTATTGCTGTGTTTGATGTTTTCTTACATATGCATAATGAAATATATTTGGAAATTCTTGAATTTACATTTTGTCTGGCTACATATTTTGCTATGTCAAAACCATGCCAGTTTTGTCTCCTTCCTTTTCCCCTGTCTTGCTTTTCTCTTTCCGTTACATTTATATCTATGCTTTTTGCAGTACATGTTGGATGCTGCTAGGAAATTACAACCCAATTTATATGTAGTAGCTGAACTGTTCACAGGAAGCGAAGATCTGGACAATATCTTTGTTACTAGACTGGGCATTAGTTCCTTAATAAGAGGTAGGCTTGTTGGAATGTATTTTCAATCTAAAACTTTAGCTTTTGTTTAAATAGATTAAAAGACATTTTGTAGCTTTATATGCAATGCTTCATAATTTTTTTTTTATTTTTGCCGTCCGCGCTGACCCCGAGCCCAATGCTTAACAATTTTTAACACAGTTAGCGTTCCCTGAAATAGTCTATATGAAGTTTTCTAATATAATGCTATCTATTTTTATCAGTAAAAATTTCTACTTTTGTGTAAGATACCTCATTTCAAATTGAAAGATCAGTGGTATAAACTGATGACTCACAAATAAAACCATTTTTTTAATTGTTGAAAATATACAAATCTGTTTTTCATCTCCTACCTGGATATATGATGTACTCTTAAAATTTTTTTTGATGGATTCTTTATAATTTACATCCTAATAAATAAGATATGTTCCCTTTTCGTTACATGAACCATTTCTCCATTTAAGTTATAGGAAGACTTTTTTGTCACTTAAACTGATGGACATCTGTTTAAGTGCTTAAAGCAATTTTATTTTAGATAACATTGATGTGGTCTTTATTGTGAAAATCAGTCATAATAAGAAATCCAGCCTCTTCTTGGACATAAATAACGAGATTGTTAAAATATTCTGTAATGCTCTGCAGAGGCTATGAGTGCCTGCAACAGTCATGAAGAGGGCAGATTAGTTTACCGATACGGTGGAGAACCTGTTGGATCCTTTGTTCAGCCCTGTTTGAGGCCTTTGGTGCCAGCTATCGCACACGCCCTGTTTATGGATATTACCCATGACAATGAGTGTCCCATTGTGGTAAGCATCTAATCATCTTCCCGTATGTACTTATCTTGCTAAATGTTTTCATATATAGCTCTCTGATAATTAGTGGCAATAATATCCATATACTTCAAAATAATGTCTTAGATTTATAAGTGATTGTAGCACATAGTTTTTACAATGTTTTGTTTAAAAACAAATTAATGTATCTTATAAACTATATTTGTGTAATTATCTTTTTACTTCATTATGCTGTAGAATGGCACTTTGCATGTGAAAGAAAGTAAACTTTTGCTTTGTTGTTGCTTTCTAGCACAGATCAGCATACGATGCTCTTCCGAGTTCAACAATTGTTTCTATGGCATGTTGTGCTAGTGGAAGTACGAGAGGCTATGACGAATTAGTACCTCATCAGGTTTGTTTATATATTGTTTTTTAAAATCTACATGGCTAACAACTTTGGGCACTTTTACAAAAGCTCTCATTGTAGTTAAAATGTATACATGGCTAAAGTTTACCTTTGTTCAGATTTCAGTGGTTTCTGAAGAACGATTTTACACTAAGTGGAATCCTGGAGCATTGCCAGCAAATACAGGTGAAGTTAATTTCCAGAGTGGCATTATTGCAGCCAGGTGTGCTATCAATAAACTTCATCAGGAGCTTGGAGCCAAGGGTTTTATTCAGGCAAGAAAACTAAATTTCATAAATTTATTTCTTAAGGTTCAATTTCAGAATAAATCTTCCCAATCTGAGCACCAGTTTCTAGTTTGAGCCCTAACCTAGTTACTCTTTCTGTTTCTCAGGTATATGTGGATCAAGTTGATGAAGACATAGTGGCAGTAACAAGGCACTCACCCAGTTTCCATCAGTCTGTTGTTGCTGTATCTAGAACTGCTTTCAGAAATCCCAAGACTTCATTTTACAGCAAGGAAGTGCCTCAAATGTGCATCCCTGGTAAAGAAATATAAAAATTATCATTATAGTATATCATTATGTTTTTAATATAATGTTATATTAAATCATGGTTATATGTCATATATGCTATAACACAGTACAAGTGTAGACATACTTGAAAAAAAGAATTAGAAATTTTTGGTAACTTACATTTTTATTGCAAGGAACAAAACCTGGACAGAAATACTGCCAAATGTTAACATTTTTTGAGTTGTGAAATATTTTTGTTTATATCTTAATACATTTCCTAGTTTGTATAAGATTAATGTGTATTTCTCTTATACTCAGGACAATATATGTATATTTATTTGTATATACGTATGTGTATAAGTGTGTATTTGTGTATGTGTATGCATATATATAAATTAAGATGGAAAATATTCTAACCACGTGTTTAAGACTTTCCATAATCCATCCTCATCTACCAGCCTCGTCCTATGTCACTCCACTATTTCAGCAAAATAGATATTTTCACTGCTTCCCAAGTAGTCTTACTTCCATCTGTATATGAATTGTTTACATCTTTCAAGAACTAAAGTTTCACCTGCTTTGAGAAGCCTTCTATAAGTACTCAGTGATCTCTCTCTCTCTTTTGAATATATAGCAATTATAGTTTAGTCATGTGTTTAACAATTACAAAATACATGCCTGAAATATAGCCATACTATTGCTTGATTTTTTCTAGATATGTGTATATTTTATTTCCTTACTATTATATATAACATATATATTAGAGCATAGCATTGTGCTTGTGCATACAGCAACTGTCCAAGTTTGTTGATTGATTGAGTGAATGAAGATTACAATATTGGCTGGGCACAGTGGCTCATGCCTGTAATCCTAACACTGGGAGGCTGAGGCGGGAGGATCACTGGAGGTCAGGAGTTCGAAACCAGCCTGAATAAGAGCAAGATCCCGTCTCTAAAAAAAATTTAAAAATTAGCAGGATGTGGTGGCATTTGCCTGTAGTCCCAGCTACTCGGGCAGGCTGAGGCAGGAGGCTCACTTGAGCCCAGGTGTTGGAGGTTGCAGTGAACTATGATGATGCCACTGCACTGTAGCCTGGGTGACAGAGTGAGACTCTGTCTCAAAAAAAAAAAAGTTACAATATTATCTCAGATTTTGTTTTGGTCATTGATCATTCTTAAAACATTTCCATTTGTCAATCAACAAAATTGTGATTTTCATTATGTTAAATATCTCATATTTTGTTATGTTAGCATTCCATTTTTAATATTCTTTAGTATGTTTAGTATTTATTTCATTTTTCACTATACTTAAGAATATTTTATTTTCAACAATCTTCTTAGTGTATATTTTAAGAAGTAGAATTTCTGGATCAAAAGATACTATTACTTATTTCCAGATTATTAGCTTAAAGCTTAAATTATTTAAATAGCAAAGTTCAAATTTTATATATCTTTTGACCCAGCAAATCTACTACTAGGTACATGTCTGAAAAAATTCTATATATTTCCATTTGAAGTTATGCATAAGACTATTGCAATATTATTTATAATAGAAAAAAACTAGAGACAGCTTTAATAAAATGAATGCATTTGGGTATATTCATACAGTAGAATATTATTTGGCATTTGAAATAAATGTGCTAGAGTTAATGTAACAATGTGAATGAATCTAAAAAATACAATATTGACCAGTAGAAAGCAAGTTGCAGAAAAATATATGTAACTCGAATTCATTTTAATGCAACTTGGAAACATGGAAAATAATATATGCTGTTTAAGAATATAATATGTATATGTAACAAAATGTCAGGAATAATGAATGCTAAATTGTAAGTAGCAGTACCTCTCAAGGAAAAGGAAGGGTACTCAGGGTCTTCACTTGTATTTTTAAATTTTTCTTAAGTGAGGTAGCAGGCCCTGTGTTTTTAAAAAATTTTTCTTTTGATATTTCTGAAATAGCCTAGTCTTTTAAAAATGTAAGCCTTTCAAATAATTTACTTGTCTCTGCTCAAAATTAGGAAGATTATAGATTGTTCCCCAGAGCTAAGCCATTATTAGTTGTTAAGATCTCTTTTCAAATAACGCTTTGTCAATTAAGTTGTTGTTTTTTTCTAAGTTTATATGAAAAATACATGTTGGATAGAATCATCTACTTTCAGACTGTTTTGGGGTGTTTTTAATTAATTGATATTTTATTTTCAACTCTAAGTTAAATGATTTGAAACCACGTTACCAATTCCTAATTTCAGATGGTTCCATGTGAAATTCTGTTAGAATTTTTATATATTCCTAGGCAAAATTGAAGAAGTAGTTCTTGAAGCTAGAACTATTGAGAGAACAACAAATCCTTATAGGAAGGATGAGAATTCAATCAATGGAATGCCAAATATCACAGTAGAAATTAGAGAACATATTCAGGTATTTGGGACTCTCAGCTTACTACTATGTTTAATATTTTAAGGACATAAGAATTATTTGTTGAATTGATTTTTTAATTTAATATTTTTCAAGCTTAATGAAAGTAAAATTGTTAAACAAGCTGGAGTTACCACAAAAGGGCCCAATGAATATGTTCAAGAAATAGAATTTGAAAACTTGTCTCCAGGAAGTATTATTATATTCAGGTATGTTAATTAGAGTTGAAACTATTGACTTTATTTATATTTAAAATAGTTTGCATATCCTGTTAACTTTAAATAAATTACTCCTAAAAATTAATCATTTTTAATTAATGTTTTCAGAGTTAGTCTTGATCCACATGCTCAAGTTGCTGTTGGAATTCTTCGAAATCATCTGACACAGTTCAGTCCTCACTTTAAATCTGGGAGCCTTGCTGCTGACAACTCAGATCCTATATTAAAAATTCCTTTTGCTTCGTAAGTATGCCTTATTTTATAGTGATTTGCCACTTCAATAACTGGTAAGTTACTATTAGACTGATTGAAGCAGTTTTAAGGATGCTCTATATCCTTGTTTCTGAAAACATAGTCCAAGGACCAGCAGTGTCAGCATCACCTATTGTTAACATTTTACCCTATTGCTTTATCATTTGTGTGTGTGCTCGGATGTGCACTTTGCTGTGCGGGTGCAGTCTCTCTTACAGATATTGATATATGAATGCCTACATGCATACACACACACAGGACTTCTCTGAACTCTTTGAGGCTACGTTGCATATATCATACCTTTTACCATATCACTTTTTTAAATTATTAACATATTCTACTATATGGCTATACCATAATTTATTTAATCAATCTCCATTTTTTGAACATTCATCTTTGCATAAATCTTTAATTATTCCCTTACTAGGTAGTACTACATAGAACCAAAGAGTGTAGGTTTTAAAGTTTAGACATGGGTTTAACTTCATCCTCATCACAGTCAGTATGATCTTTGACAAATTATTTAGAACTTTCTTCATCTCAGTTTTACATCTGGAAAATGGGCCTTACAATAGTAACTACCTCTTAGCTTTTGTATGGATTAAATAGGATAACACATATAAATCACTTAACACAATACCTGGCACGTAGTAAGTGCTGGATGTATGTTTGCTATCATTAGTACTAGGAAAAATTTCCAGAATTGGAATTTTTTGGTTAGACTACATCCATATGTTTGAGGCTTTTAGTACATACTGATTCCCTGCAGAGACATTATATTAATTGATACTTTCAGCTCTGTATAAGAATTTGTACCTTACCAATACTGAATATATGTTATTATGTAATGTAGTATTTAAGAGCATGGAGTATGGAACCAGACTACCTGGGTGTTCTGGAAAAACTCAAACTGGTTTTTCTTCCTCTGCTCTCAAACCATAACAATCAATACCAAAGAACATTTCTGTGACATGATTTTTCCATACACATCAAACAACAGATACCAGCTGGGTGTCCTCTAATTCAGTTCCAGCCCTGTCTACCTGGAGATAGCATCAGATCCTACAGAGGGAGGGCTCAGTCCCCATAGCTGTCCGCACGTCAGATGCCAGTCACAAGTCTGGGCCTCTGGAATTCTGACTGACCTGCTTCAAGTTGGAGTTGCACGACCCCCTGTTTGGATTCAGTTAATTTGTTGGAGCAGCTGACAGAACTCAGGGAAAGACATTTACCGGTTTATTTTAAAGCAGCAGTCCCCAGCTTTTTTGACACCAGGAAAGACAATTTTTCCATAGATTGGGGATGGAGGTGGGGGCGTCGTGGCAGCTGGGTGTGGCGTGGAGCTCAGGTGGTGATGCGCTGGTGGTTTCCTAACAGGCCACAGCCCAGTAATGGGCCAGGGCCCGGGGGTTGGGGACCACCGTTTTAAAGGATATTACAGAGGATGCAGATGAAGCGATGCGTAGGATGAGGTATGAAGAAAAGGCATGGAGCTTCCACACCCTCCCTGGGTGCGCCTTCCTCCAGGAACCTCCGTGTGTTCAGCTCTCCAGAAGCTCTCTGAACCGTGTCCTTTTGGGTTTTTATGGAGATTTCATTACATAGGCATGATTGACAACCGTGCAGAAATGTGATTGGATAAGAAGCACAAGATCTAAACCCAGGAAGGCCAGTCTGTTTAGATTTTCCCCGGCCTCTCTATGCAGCATTCCTTGCTGAGAGAGGGTATTCCTACCCAGAGAGGGCATGGGCAGGGCCATCTCTGGAATGAGGGTCTTTTGACCCACAGTTAGATTAGAGTCTTGCCTTGGACAGTGAAAGGAGGACAACAGAAGGTCAGAGGGAGAGATTCAGTTTCTGAGACCTGCTCCTGAGGCCTAAAATGCCCCAACATTATAGCAAGAACTATTGGAATTATGAGCCAGGAACCATAGACAAAAACCAATATACATATATATAAATATCATAATATCACCCTGGGTTTGAAGTCAGTATCAGGCTCTTGTTAGCTGTAAGAAGTAAGACCTTGGGCAAGCTATAATAGATGAAATCATAGAACCTCTCATACAGAGTTGTGAGGATTACTTAAGTAAAACACTTAGAACAGTGTTTGGTATTTAGTGATTGATAAGTGTTAACTATTAATAATCAAATGGGTAAATATAAAATATTTGAAAATATCACATTTAATTTATTAAGCTAAAATTTTTTTCTTTGGCCATTTGTATTTATTTGTTCTGTCATTTTATGTATTGGCCCATTTTTCTATTGTGTTCAATTTTTTTGTTGTTTATGAGACCTTTTATTGTTAAGGATATTGACTCTTTTTTTTTTTTTTTCTTTTTTTGGAGACAGAGTCTCACTTTGTTGCCCTATCTAGAGTGTGTGCCGTGGCGTCAGCCTAGCTCACAGCAACCTCAAACTCCTGGGCTCAAGAGATCCTCCTGCCTCAGCCTCCCGAGTAGCTGGGACTACAGGCATGCGCCACCATGCCCGGCTAATTTTTTCTATATATTTTTAGCTGTCCAATTAATTTC
>CAUYSK010080084.1:0-52356 GCA_963575035.1 Avahi laniger | reverse complement strand
AGCACTCTGGGAGGCTGAGGCAGGTGGATTGTTTGAGCTCAGGAGTTCGAGACCAGCCTGAGCAAGAGCGAGACCCCATCTCTACCAAAAATAGAAAGAAATTAATTGGACAGCTAAAAATATATATAGAAAAAATTAGCCAGGCATTGGTGGCACATGTCTGTAGTCTGAGCTACTTGGGAGTGAGGCAGAATGATTGCTTGAGCCCAGGAGTTTGAGGTTGCTGTGAGCGGGGCTGACGCCACGGCACTCTAGCCCAGGCAACAGAGTGAGATTCTATCTCAAAAAAAAAAAAAATCCATCTCTTTATTGTTAATTAATACTTACCATGGTGACATCATACATTTGTGTCTCACTTTACAGTTTATGAAGCACTCAAACAGACATGATCTTATTTTACTATTATTTTTTATGTTTTATTATATATATTTAAGATGTACAATATAATATTTTGATATACATATATACTGAAATGATTACTATAGTCAAGCAAATTAGCACGTCCATCACATAATTACCTCTTTTTTATGGTAAGAGCACTTAAAATCTTCTATCTTAGCAAGTTTCCATTATACAATATTATTGACTATAGTTCTCATGCTGTACATTAGATCTCTAGACTTATTCATATTCATCCTACGTAAGTGCGACTTCATACCCTTTGATCTACATCTTCCTATTTTCACCGTGCTCCCTCCCCCCAGTAACCCGTGTTCTATTCTCTTTTATTATTTTTATGTCAACCCAATGAAGAAAGAAGAAATTATTATCCCTATTTTGTAGCTGTTCGTATAATTGGAAATTTACAAAACCAGAAAACTTTACTCCTAGTCCAGAGCTCCTTGTCCCATGGACTTCAGAATTCCTCTGCTAATAGCAGAGATGTAGAGAGAAAGATGTAACCTCTTACAGTGGTAGCCGGGAGCCAAGTCCCCAAAGAATGGTTGGCAAGTGGCTTCATAATGTTAGGGCTCTGGGAGGGAGAGAGAATGCCGTAAGGCAGAATTCTTCAAGCTTCGCACATTGCCGTTTTGACTGGATACTTTTTCCTGTGGGGGCTGTCCTATTCATTGTAGGGTATTTCACAGCATTCTTGGCCTTTAACACCAGGTGACAAAATCACTCCCTCAGTTGGGACAACAGAAAATGTCTCCAGATATTGCCAAATTTCCCTTGGGGGATCATGGTGAGGGGAACAAAATCACCCTGGTTCAGAACCAGTGCTCCCAGAAAAAGGATTAAAAATAAACTATAAGCTTTATCTATTTTACTGTTTTCAACATGGCCAGATATGAGGAGATGTCACAGTCCCCAAACCAAAACAGTTACCTTTTTTTTTTTTTTTAACAGTTACCATTTTTAACAGATTCAAGTTCAACCCTGCTTCTTAGGAAGAGCTTTTAACTGGTACTGAAAGCTAGAGAATGCTGTGAAGATGAGTGAGACGTTTTTCCCCAGAGGAAGACACAGCTGGTCTCAAGAGGGGAAATCCTCTGCTGGTATTCTAGGGCATAAGGCCAAGTAGGACTATTCATGGAAACAGAAAAAGAGAGCAGAAGGGAGAATGGTCCAACTAAAATGTATCTGGGGTGCACTAACCACACATGTGCTCCTTTGTAGTATGTCATACAATAACCTTGGGCCACACCGCTATCTGTTTCTGGCTTCAAAAGCACAGAGTCTTCCTTGTCATCAATATCACGCTGTTTTAATACTCAAAGGGGAAAATGGGGGAGCATGTTAGTTTATAAGTTGGAGTCACTGGAATCAGGCAGTAGTCTCTAGTATGTAAACTTAGGCAAAGTACTTTGCCTCCCTGGATCTATGTTTCTATATCTGAAAATGACATTAATTTTAATGTCTCCAAGCTCTAAAATTGTATTTTTTTTAACTTTTACTACCACAACTAAAAGCGCTACGATTATTGCTAGCTAATATAAATGTATGATTATACTGTCATGCAAATCACCAAAAGTAATATGGTAATATTGGTGGTGTCATTCTGGTAAAGTTAAAAAAAGGTTCTAATGAAGAAGATTAAGGCTACTTACAATATATACCTCCTTGGGCTCACAGGGACTAGGGAGGAAATGATCTACGTGGATATGAGAAATGAAGTAGCCAGGGCATTGAAATCCATAACTCACCATGGTTAATGAATCTTCCTCTCCCTAGCCCAATACCCCAGGCAAAAGATAGGCATTGGTACCTATTAAATAAGAGCTAGGAGAAAAGGAATTACAGTCAAAACCCTCTTACGACATTTTCAAAGGAGCAGCCATTAAAACTTCTAAACCAGGAAATCTTCCTTGGAGAGAAATGGAAAAGCATAGGTACGGTGCCATGCAAATGCGGCCATTTAATAAATACTATTGGATGAGGAGGATGATAAGAATAAATGCATGCTGGAGGGAAATAGGGAAAAATAGGAAGCAGGAACCTTTTAAGGGGAGGTTATTATCTTTTTTTTTTTTTTTTTACAAACTGAGTTTGTACTTGTGGAAATGTCATATGACCTGAAGATGGAGATTCTCAATGGACTAAGAATCCATTAAGAATTCATCTCTCACTCAAAATTTGGACTTTGGTGGTTATTGTAGCCATGTGGATGTAAGGGGTACATTTTCCATTTGGGGGAGAAAGGATCATCACTTTCACAGTCAGACACACTCTTTGTAATGGAAAGGCCTGGACTTTCCTCTCCTCATCTCTTACTTATCCCTAAAGGACACCAAGCCCCACCACTTCCCTTTGCACCAGCAACAATGCAGACATGCAGGGAGTAAGGAAGCAGTGATAGATGGTGTCACAAAAAAAAGTTATCTTTTAAAGTAAGTATTGTAATAACGTCATTTCACAAGAGCATTTGGAATTGGTGGAATTAGTTTGGGGATCCTAACTGCCCTCTCAATGGAAGCATAGTATGGGTGAATACTGGCATTCTCTGCCACATCCTGCCCTTCTGGCCACCAAGTACCCATTTGCTTTCTCCAACACAAACTCCTGTCAGTCATTGCATTCATCTTCATGTCCAGGACCTCCAGGTGATGCTCAGACATCTGGTCAGGATGTGGTGATCCAGGAACAATAAAGGCAAATTATCTACAATGGAAGAACAGGGGCAGGTTAACTGGAATCTAATACTTGCCACAGGCTAGCTCCCCAGGAAGCAGACTCTAAGACAGAAATTACCATGCAGGCTCTGCATGATGGAATGCTCTTGAGAGCCACACCCTTGGAATAGAAGGGAAGGAACAGTTTCAACACAGTCCTCCGCCAGTCTTGTGATGAAGTTGGGGTGGTCCTTCAGAATTTCCCTCAAAGTAGAGTGAGGAGGTTGGACCTTTATACCCTAGATTGACCAATTTATGAATTTGGATGTCTCTACAGAGGGGCATGACCTTAGACAAGGTGTCAAACAAACTCTCTTTAGCTGAGACAATTTATCAAAAGTGCTGTCTCCGGCATGCATTCAACACTCCCAACAGCTAGGGGATGAAATGCTTCACTTCTGTCTTAGGACCTGAGAGGTGCCTCGTGCAACTACTATAAACCACCATCCAGGAAAGGGAAGAATACAACAGTTATTGGTCAATAACAGCACTGGGAATTCTGTGTACAGGCATTGAAAGTTCCTTCTTCCTATAGGAGGAGAAGTTACATAAAGAGATCTCTGAGTTGTGTTCACTGGGAGGAGTTTCTTCCAGTTTTTCCATGGTTCCACCCTCTGGGGAATATTGTCTTATTTATTATCCTCCATGTACACATCTGAAATGGGTGGTGAGAAGTCTACCCTTCTTGGACTGTGCATGTTTTGAAGACATATTCCTGTCCCTTACATATTGGGAGGCTAAAGGGGTTGCTGTAAATCTTGAGCAGTGAGAGATTTTAAAATCTAGGTTAAAGGTTTCTTTGATAATGCTGTTTCCTTAAAAACTTAATAGACTTCTGATATATATTTTGCCAATCAATTCCACGTGGCAGAAATCATCCAAATTTCTTTTCCAGATATCATTTCCAAATATACTTTATTTCCTTTATTACTCCCGTATATCACTTTTTAAAAAAATTTAATGGTGACTATCTTGAAGATCTCTGGCTTTAGTGGAAAGTCTTACCCTTTGCCCAAGGCTGAATATTATGAGATTTCGTTTGTCAAAATTTTATCAGTCTTACTTTTCTACTTCTTGAGGTCTAGAAAAAATCAATTTTTATAAATCTTTAAAATCTTGAATTTTATTCTCTGTTCCATTTCGTTGCTGCTTACTAACCAGCCACACTTCTCATGAGCTCACCTCTTGCTTGAAATACCTTGCTAAATGCAGCCAACAGTAGCCAACACACACTAACACTGAGCCAAACTACCTTCCTCAGAGTTGTAAGCTCAGTAGGCACATGGTCTCCTTCTCATCTTATTACAGGTTACAGTTTTACCAAATATTTTTCCACTGTATAATACAGATCTACAGTCTATATTTATTTCTTTGACACATATTTTATATAATTGAGATATTGGTTATTGCAGCTTCCTATTTCAAGTGACCGATTTCTAGATTTGTTATAGTACAGTGCTAACCGCTGTAGCACCCAGCCTTCAAATTCCAGTGACTTAACACTGTGGAAACATCTTTCTCATTCAAATCACATCTCGCATATGTCAAGTATCTCTCCTCCGAACACCGATTCAGATACTCAGTCTCCTTCTGTATTTTGGCACCATGACCTTCAACATAGCCTCTAAGATTTTCTAGGAAGGAGGAAGAAGAGGAGCATGAGAGATTTGTGAGGGGAGTATTAAGCTTGAAAATGTCAGATATAAAGGTGAAAGATTTACTATAAATTGCTAAAAAGGAATTTATCTGTGATCATTTTCCTTAATACTACTTATATTTAACTCTCCACTTTGCAGCTGTTATCACTGTTTTATAACAAAATAATAAAAAACTATTTTCATTTAAAGAAAAAAGAAAATGTCAGACATCACTTTTGCCACATTCCATTTTCTGTGACTGAGTCACATGCTTCACTTCATGTGTAGTGAAGGCTTGGAAATAAGTTTAGTGTATATCCAGGATGAAGAACAGGAGGAGAGTATTGGTGGGCAGCCATTCTTTGCCTCAGGTGGGTTGGAGCAATAATTAAGAACAAAAGTATGAAGGTTCTTATATTATCCTACTATGGAAATTAAACAATAACACTGAAAAATAATTTAAGAGACGTAGCTGAAAGAAAGGGAAAAATAAGGTGGATGATGATATGCAAGGGAAGAGGAGCTAACAGTGAAAACTAAGAAAATGTATTCAGAGAAGCACTGAAAAGTCTTATGAGAGAGTGATGTTGTAAAAGGCAAGAGAGGAGAATTTTTCCAAAAGTCTAAAGTGTCCAGTGCTAAAGAGTGATCAGAATGAAGGGACAGGTAAAGGGCAGAAAATATGAAGTGTTAGAAAGGTTGGGGGGCAGCTAGAATTTTGATACACACATTTTAGAAAACTGTATCTACTAAAGGTAAAAAAGAAATGTATTGATATCTGAAAGATATATTTGGATGTTAATAGCAGCAATATTTGCCAATAATAGCAAAGAACTGGAAATGACTCAAATGCTCACCAACAGTAGAGTGACTAAATAAGTTGTGAAATATTCATATATTGGAATATTATGTTGTAATAAAATAAACAATGTGGATAAATCTTTCAAATAATATTGACCAAAAGAAACCAGATACAACAGATACGTACTGCATGATTCCATTTATATAAAACTTAAAAGAGTGCAATTCAATTTTGGGTATTGGAAATCAGGATAGTGATTACTCATGGGGACAGGTGTGACTTCGAGGAGACATGAAGGGTGTTTTTCGGTTCTGGTAATGTTTGAGATTTGGGTAATGGTTATATGATATACTGGTTATATTAGTATAACCAGTCGTAAGAAGTATCCACGTCCTAAGCCTTGGAATCTGTAACTGTGTTATCTTACATCCTTACAAAAGAATTTTGCAGATATTAACAGAATTAATTTAAATATCTTAAGATTAGATTAGTCTGGGCCCAATATCATTGCATGGGTCCTTACAAGAGGAAGGCAAGTAGCTCGCAGAGAGATTTGCCAATGAAAGGAGAAGTTGAAATGATGCTCTTTGAAGATGAAGGAAGGGGCCATGAGCCAAGGAATGCAGGCATCCTCTGGAAAATAGATAAAGCAAAGAAACAGATTCATATTCTAGAGCCTCCAGAAAGAATATAGCTCTGTCAACACCTTGGTTTTAGTCCTAAGAAGCATTTTGGACTTCTGATCTCCAGAAATACATGATATTAATAATAAATGTGTGTTGTTTAAACCACTAGCTTTGGGGTAATTTGTTACAGCAGCAAAAGAAAACTATTAATAATACATATGAGTATGCTGATTTTGTGAAATTTCATTATGTACTTATAAATTATGTAATTTTATTTTTATATATACTTTAATAAAAATTTACATTAAGAAAAGGATGAGACAAGAAAATTATCATTGGATTTGACAATTAGAAAGTCTTTTTAACCCTACTGAAAGCAGTTTTAGTAGAGCAATGAAGGTAGGAGCCAGATTATAATGTCTTGAAAAGCAAAAGGAAGTTGAGGAAGTAGAAGAATGGATATTGACGCTTCCTTTAAAAGCTTATCAGTTATGAGAGGAGAAAGTTATGACTGAGTTGGGGGTAGGGTGGGATGCACTGGGATGATGTTAAGGAAAAAGTGTTATTTATACTGAGAGAGTCTTGAGTAACTTTAGACTGAGAGAAAGAAACTAGAGAAGTTATAGGAGAGAACACATCAATAAGAAAGCAATAGAAAAAATCTACATTATATTCTTTCCTCTTCTGCTGGTAAGCATGAGGAGAACTGAATATTTATAAACACACAAGGAATATTTGCAGATTTTATACATATGGTGAGCCGAAAGTCCTTTCATCCGCTCCATTAGGGTGGGAGGCACCAGACTAAGCTGTCTCGTAAATATTTGTGTCAGTTAACTATTGCATGTAACAACATGTCCCCAAACTTAGTGGCTTACAACAAAAATGATTTATTTGGCTCATGAGTTTATAGATCAGTTGGGAGAGTTTTCTGGTCTTGGTTGGCTCGGTTGATTCTTCCTAGACTTTTTCTTTTGTCTGCAATCAGCTAATGAGTCAACTTGTCTAAGATGGCCCCATAAGGGATGATTTGTCTTCATCAGATGCTCTCTTTTACCCTCTAGTGGGCCAGTCTCAGCTTATCTCAAGGCAGAGGCAGGGTTTTAAGAGAGCAAGCAGAAGTACACAAGCCATCTTGAGGCCTAGGCTCGTAACTGGAACTTTGGTGCTTCCACCTCGTCCTTTCAGCCAAAGTCAGCCACAAGACAAACTCAAACAGTGATGAAATAAAATCCACTGCTTCATGGGAAGACCTACAAAGTCACATTGCAAGAAGCATGGATACAAGAAAAGGAATAATTCAGACCATTTTTGCAATCAATATGCTAAAATATTCTTCCTGTGTTATGGCCAAAGATAGCATTTGAGGGATACGTTTTCACGTTGATTTAGCTCTGACTTTGCTGTTATCCTGACACCAGCTTTTCGTGGGCTGATTTCTAGTCCACAGGACAGATTCTTTTGGCCATTGAACAGTCAAGGCACAGGGTGACTGGTGGTAGAGTATTTGGTTGTCTGAGGTGTTCAGAAACTATTGACCCAATGTTCTGTAAGAACAGGCTTTTGTACAGCTCTTATTTTAGAAGGTGGGAATTTTGCTCATTAGTAGCAGAGACATGTATAAAAAATACAATATTCAAGTTTAGATTTATCAGAAGATAATTCAAATTATCTCACTTAAGAGATTCCGGATCTGTTTAAATTCACTGAAAATCTGGATCAAATATTAGCTTTTCTATTACAGAGATATCAAATTTCAGATATGCTTCATAATGACTCAATTTCTTGGCACATGCTAAAAAGCACCCTGGTGATCTAGTACAAATGAATGTGAAATATATCACAGACCATGCTTTGGGTCAAAATGTCCCCGCCTCCCTTCTCACTCTGTTTTTTTTTTTCTCCCTGAACAGGATATACCCCATATTGATATTCAGTACAGATACTGAGCATGCAATTTATTATGTCAAACTGAAAAATGCCTGTGGTGATACAGGTTTTTATAGCTGTGGTTTTCTCCAGCTCAAATTGCTTTGAGTATCTGTGTGTTGGCAGAAAGTTCGAAGTCGGATGGATACAGAAACCATGAGTGGACAAAAGACACCTTTAGAAACTACAAACCGGCAACCAGAAAGCCTTTTAGCTGTAAGTCAGCAGACTTTTATGTCAAGCTTGGCTGACTAATTATTGCTTATAATTTGCATTAGGATTAATTAACTAATTAGAGAGGAATGTCTGAAGGCAAAGTTATGGCTCTGCTTGTCAAGCTGAGGACTTTAATTATTCTGATATTTTTAATTATAATCAGCTGCTGAATGAGTATTACATTGTCAGCTACTATCGCTGAAACTAGGCTGGGCAAAGGGGCTAGAGGAATCGTGGGCACTTGCTGCTATTCTTCCTACTAGCAGTTGATAGGTATGGCCCAGCCACCCATGGGAAGAAAACCTAACGGCAACAGTCCCTAAAAGTGCAAACAGAACTGGGTAAACCACAACAATTCAGGTTGGTTTGCCAATTAAAGACTACAGCAGAAACTTCCAGGCAGAAAGAGAAAATCAGCCTTTTACCCTCTTCACTTCTGTAGCCAGCAGGAAGCCTTGTGAGATGATCATACGAATGGACTAGGCTTAGCCAACTTGACATTGTCTTATGAATCCTGGTATTGGCTTCCTGGAGTTCTTTGTAAATTGTTTGCTATAAAGTCGGGCTTATATGACTTTCTGCTTTTTCTCTAAATGGCAAATTAGAAGACTTAGTATGCACATCCTGGAAACTGCTTTGAGTGTTCCAAAGAAAGTTATTAAATAAATATGCCCATCATATAGTACATAACCAGTAAAATTTATTGCATGAATTGTGAGAGACTGATATATGGATACACAAGAACTAGCAAATTCAGATGTGCTACCACAGCAGCTAGTTTCACAAGGTATCTGGAAATTTCTGCCAGAATATCAAAAATCAAAATCAAACCTTGTATCTTGAACATGACATTTAAACAATGGTCAGGAACACAATAAAAAATAATACCTTGAAATGATTTATTGAAAGATGAAACATGATAATTTTTTCATGATGGTTTAAGAGCTAAAACCTCTGTTCTCAGATAATTACAACAAAGAAACTTTGAACTTAAGTGATGTTAAAAGTTCCAAATGACCTACAAACTGGCAAAGGCCTGCAGATTTAATGTCAAGGCACTACACAAATGGTGTGCTGATTTCTTTTCTTTTTAAAGATGCCCAGAAGTGAATTCACAGATTCTCAATAACACAGACAATCTACGGGAATCAGCAGTGTTTTCTTTGAGAATGTAGCTTAGGAATGAGGGCAGTCATTTAGCTCTTCATTATTGCAAAAATGCTCTGCATTTAGCAGTCTCTGTTTTCTACCTTTGTACAGAGGGGAGAGAATAAGGGTATGTGGCTGTTCATAAAATTACAGACTATTAAGACCTGGAAGAGATCTTAAGACTCTTCCAGGTCTTAAGAAGAGATCTTTAGAAGAGAAGCAGTCTGTGTGGTGTTTAAGAGTGTGAGTCTCAGTTTGTATTTATTTAACAAACACTTGCATAGCCTTTATCTTGTGCCAGGCATTGTTTGAAGCACTCTCATATGACCTTATCAGAAGCTCCCGTGTTACATAGCAGAGAGGTTAAGGAACTTGCCCACAGTAACACAGCTAGCACAAGATAAAGGATGTGTAAGTGTTTGTTGAATCCTGGCCTGTTTTGCCCTTTGTATCCTCATCTGTCAATGAAAAATAATACTACCTGCATCACAGTGATGCTAGGAGGATTCAGTGATGTAGGGTCAATAGAGCTTTCACACAGATCTGAAGACAGAGTGCATGCTGAATACAGCTAGTTTAGCTAGATATTAGATCCAACCTCTCAATTTTGCATGTGAAGGAACCAAGGATCCGAGATTAAGTGACTTGTGAAGGTCACTACACCAGCAGGTACCACAGCGAAGGGGAGAATGTTGGGCATCCGATTCTCAGTCCAGTGCTCATTCTTGTGTCAACATCATGCTCCTCAGTGACTAACCTACCTTTACAATTTGCTTGGGACTTTCCGGTTATAGGATCAACAGGCAAGTCCAGGTAGTTGGTCACCCTACATAGGTAATTTTATTCTGTAAAGCACAAATAGTCTTGTTTCTCTCTTTAATATCTGACTTCTTGGTGAGGAGTTGCCTGGCCTTGGGAAGGGCACAAGCAACTTTTAATCCCTTTATACCAGACATAGGTGAGAGAAGCTCTACGTAGTGTAGTGATCGTGCAAATATCTTTACTATCTTAAAAAAGTAAAATTGGTTACTTTTTGTAACTGCTTTTATTGAGTGTTCTTGTGTTTTGTTGACACAACAGAAATTAAATATCATAGGAGTCACAGGGCTGAGGTTGGTGGCATTAGGAGGGTTGTCTCAAAATGGGTGGCAGCGTCTCCTCAGGCTGCACCATGATATTGCATTAACTACATCCTGCTCTGCACTTTCGAAACACTTTCAGGTGTATTATCTTATATGGCCTTATTTGGTCTTTGCAGTGTTCTATCTCCATTTTTCAGAGGGGGACATGGAGGATCAGATAGTGGTGACTTGCTTAAGGTCACAAACCTATGCCCCTTATTCAAAGCCTAATACTCTTTTTGTTACCCTTTATTGGTACATGGTAATATTTTATAATAAAGGATAAATTTTCTTCAGGGAAATGTCCACTTAAGCAGAGATGAGACAAGAGTAAGGCAGTTACCTTGGTGAAAAATTCAAGGAGTCATCCAAAAACTTAGTAATCAAGATAAATAATATTATAATGTAACATTCGAAGAAATCAAAAATACATGCAAGAAAATCCATGGTGAACAAAATATCAACAGTTTAAATAAAGACAGGATCCAAACATCTACTGATATGACATTGTCTCACTCACCTCACCTAATCTTGGCCTGGCACACAAGTTCCTTTTCCATGATAAAGGAGGAAAATCAAATCCCTTCATGCTACTGGAATGGAAATTTTTGTTAACCCTGTTTCTTCAGGGTTAACCTGCCTCACTTGTTTTAGTTTTTATTTTCTAATATTTTCTTTCTTGGAGTGTTTTCCTCTGTCAGTACTTCTTATAACACTTACAAGAACTCATCTTATTTTGGAGTTACGTAAGGGTCATTCACCAGAATTTGCACCTCGATGGAAAATGTGTTGTCTTTTCTGACTTAGGCTCCCATAAACGCAGCTCACCTAGCATAGGCAGGTCTGTGTTAATGGTTCCTGGGGCCATCAGCAAAGGTGGAAGAGATGCTGGTGTGTGAGTGGAGACCAGGTCTTTGGGAACATGCGCTGTGGTTGGCACTGCAGAGACAGCTCCTACAGGGCCTGAGGTTGGTGGCAGCATCTCCCCAGGCTGCAGCTTCTTTCAGATGTTTGTGATTTGGAGCCTGCCTTACAAAGAACCCTTCTGCTCCAAAAGGAAGTAGTGTACTCAGCAGCAGGGGCTGGCCGACTGTTCTTTATTAGAGCACATCTGTGGGGAGTATTTGAAGGAAACTTCTCTGGAAAAAGTGCACACGTTTATGCTCTGGCATGCCATTTGCATCACACTTGCCCCTCTACAAAACATGTTTTAAAAAATCTCTAGCCGGCTGCTTTCTTTCTTTCTCACCAGTCAGCATTCTTTTGCTCGAAAGGGCTTTGTGCCGATGCCCACCCACTTCCCCCACCTCTGAAGAATCAAAAGCCTCTTCGTCAAGCTCAGGCATCGAAATGAACAAAACATAATGAGACTGTCAATGTTCGATGACTAATGCGGGTTTATTGCCGTGATGCAGATGTGGGAGACAAGTGTGGACACACCTGTAATTGTTTCTAATAACATCAGGCAGATTGACATTGTTTTTTTGATTATATGATTAATGAAAATAGAGCAGAAATGAACACAGGGCAGAAAAACTTAGAGGTATTTTCATCTGAGAGGAAAAACAGGTCCTTCATTCCCAAAGCATTAAAAAAAAAATTAACAGAAAAGAAAATGGCAGTGTGGAGTTCTTTTTAGTGGGGGTAAACAGAAAAAGACATAGAAGGGAAACACACACACAGAGGCGTACAAGCAATCCTGACACAAAGGGCACGCAGTGAGAACAATGGTTCTCTGTACTTGGATGAGAGGAATATTGAATAGCTTAGATGGGCATATCCCACAGCTCCTTTGAATTCTTCCTTCTACCTGCACTTGAAACACTTAACCCAGGGCCACCTCTTTTACTAGGCACGGTAGTGAAAGGAACTAGTCCACGTGAATGAGCATTTCAAGAAATGAATGTTTTTATTTAAGGTGCCCAAATAATAAAGCTATTCTTTGGTCATGATGTAGAGTTGATCACTCATGAGATGCCTTATCAGCTACAACAGATACTACTTGGTCCTCTCACCCGGTGCTATCTATTTACCTGTTACTTGCCTCTATGCTGTGGCCCCAGATTTTGTGAATTCTATCCAACACCTTGTCATTGCAGTAGTTTTCATGTCCCTTTTGTTGACCACAATCACTGTCCTTAACATTTTACCTGCTGTCAACACTGCTGTCATTGCTGTCATTGTATCTGACTCTTCAGGTCTTCCTAGCAGTTCTGACTATCTCTTTGGATTTATTCTTTTCATCTACTGTAAGCTAGGACACCAAGTCACCAAGCCTTTCGGATTTCTGTCAAAAATGAAGCTCCAAGAATAGGCTTTCTCTATATAATGTGCATAAGCTTTAGGTCATGAGTTTAAGCTCATGAAGGCTTTTTTCCAAACTTTGTATGTTACTTCCTCGCTGTGTTCTAGGTAGCTGAGATTGCTAGAAAACTGAGTTCCAAATGAGTGGAATGTCTTGTTTTGAAGTTATTTTCACATATGTCATCTCCTCAAGGTCATTGCAAACTCCAGTGTGGAAGGGACCTCTATCTCATGAGTTTTTACATCTATTGAACTACCCAGAAATGGCACCTTATATATAGTTGGAATTTACTAAATTTAACAATGGCTGAATGTGTTACTCAAGCCTTTCTAAGCCTCAGTTTTCTCATTTAAAATGCAAAGGATTTGCTCTCCATGAAAAATTCCCTGGAGAACAGGGACTGATAAAAATAAGGTCATTCTAGTGTATGTAATCATCTGACAGTCTAAGGACAGTGAGTCTCTTTCCTTCTTTCTGAGGTTATATCCATCCTGATTCTCGGTGCTAATATAGCCTTTTTTCATGAAGTGCTGATGATAATAGATGATTTCTAAAATGCCCTTATTATGAGAAAATAATACGTAGACAACTCTATGTCAGTACCTCAACTGAAATGAAACAAAACTGTTTTTAGTCTGTGAAAATCTGTTAAGAGCACTGAGTGAAAATCTCATCATAACCTTCTACACATTTATAAATCTGTTTTTTAAAACAAGTTGAACCATATCAATCACAACAATATAATATAGATTGAATATATAAATAGGTTTAAGAAGGACTAGATAAATTCCTATATTCACAATCCCTAATGCATGCTTAAAGCCAGCAAATTTCAGGGGAAGTGGGAGAGGACAGAACTTACTTTTGGCAGTTGATGTCATGAAAGTCATCTGTACTTTCCACACTTTTCTCTCAGTTCCTCAGAAAGTCAGAATACAGACCAAACCATTAGCTGTCTGACCCTAGAGGACTCCTCTTACATTTCTCCAAACATTCTTCCTTTATGTTTCATCTCCCACCTGATCCCACTCCTCGCTCCAGTTACTGGTTCAGAAGAAGGTAAAGAAAAAGATGATACAAGGCAGGAAAGGAGAAAGACATCATTTTAACTTTTGGGATGTCTACAGGTACCCTTGCTTGAAATGCTAGTCCAGGCATTTTAATTCTACTTCCAAAATGCCCTTAGTTTATAACTTGGCTCCATAGCACGTGTCTCAGTGCCAGCAGAGATGTGTCATGCAGGAAGCTCTTTGTGGGACAGCCATACTCAAGGTCGGGTGGGACTGCCCAGCAAAGACAATTCATTTTGTCCCCAGTCTGTCATCCTAGTAAGGAGATGAACCATGCACGTCTCTGAGGATGTGGAAATGAAAACTATCCATCTCCTTTTCATCTTCTCTGCTTTACTGGCTGCAGCTTACTTTGAGTTGCTCACCTGAGATCAGTAGTTTCTGGAGCTTCTGAGGCTGCTGGCAAACAGCTTTTCTCCTTCTTTTCAGGAGATTGTGAGAGAGTGGAGTGTGACACTGAGTGGCAGAGGCAGTTCTGGGGCACACGAGGCTGCAGCCATGATCACCGCTGTTAAGAGGATTCATGAGCAGTGCCTGGGACATTACCCCACTGCACAGTAGTTTAGGGTTGGGTGCTCAGAAAGCTCTTGAAATCCTTTGGAGAAAAGTCTATGGCATTGTTAGGGAACATTTTACTGGGCTGATTTTCCTTCATAATCTTTTCCACCCTTCCTTGAGAGAGCTGCCCAGTTATGACATTCATCCATTTAACACATGTTTATTCAGTGTCTAATGTGTGCTGTGTATTGTGTTAGATTTTAGGGATTCAAATATCAACTCCCACCCTTGAGAAACTCATTTAGTCTGGAAGATCCAGAGAGACATGAATACCTAATGTGGCACCACAATTGACTAAAGAGTAAGCAAGACTCCCACACTCTGCTGCAAGCATGCGCCAGGTATGCATGTGGTGAGTAATTCTGCTGGGGATAAGGCATAAAAAAACAGGGCAGACTCCACCAAGAAGGTGACATTGGAATCAGGTTTGAAAGCACTGTAGGACTTTCCATTATACAAAGAAAGATGGGACGGAAACTGAAGACAGAGGGAATTGCATGTGTGGAGGTTCGAAAGTATATTCCCATTTGGTAACTGTGAATAGGCGAGCGTGGCTGGACTACTGGGTGTGGGTTTGCTTGGGTTAGTGGGAGATGATGTTGGAAAGGAGATATTTAAGGCCAAACATAGTTTTTCAGGTTCTCATCCCCACTAAGGAGAGATGGTAGATCAGTATGCTCCGTTCCCCTCTATTTCCTACTCCTTGCTTGAATCACAGAGGAACAGGAAGACAGCGGAGGGAGGGAACTCACACACTAAGACAGGCTATGCATGGGATAGGTCAGTCACTGATCTAGCCCCTTTCTATGTGGTCTTAGTTAATCCTCACAACAAACTAGAGAATTATGAAATATCCACATTTGAGAAATGTAGAAACTGGGTTTTGCCCAAAGCCACCCACTCAGCATTATAATCTTAGAATTCTGTTCAGATCTGTGTGGATTTAAATAATCTTTCTAGATTCCGTCACTTCTGATGGCTACTTTGAAAAAAGATTCATGACCCTCTTATATGTGAATATAAAAATAGGATTAATTTTATAGACTTGGTGAAATACATGGGCTTTATCCTATAGACAATGAAATGTCATTCAACCCACGGGGACAAGGAGCCTGGGAGCTCCAGTAGGACTACCAAGAGCTTCCACTGGCTGTCTGATGGTGCCTGGCAGGAACAGAGCCTGGCAAGCAGGAGAGGAGAGCAGCAGATAGCCAGTTGCAAGCCCTGGAGAAGCATACCAAAATCAGGGAACTTGCATAGTAAAATTGAAAGCATATTTGCATTCAGGAATCAAACGCATGCATTACCACTGCCCTGGAAATAGGCTGACTCAGACCATACGACTAAATAAAAGAATAATGTTTACTCAGAACTGATGTCCTTGTTTAAAAAGTTAATGTTTTAAGCTTTCTGCCTTCTAGCAAAACATTGCTAATCTAATTAGAGCTTTCCAACCCCACTTGGCCTGCAAGCCAGCCTGCAGTGCATTGACTGCTCACCAGACAGGATGGACCCTGGGCCCTTTCTCCTTTCCCCCTCAGCTTAAAAAGTGCAGCTTGACCCTCCTCATCGCCAAATGTTTTCTTCTCATTCCTAAGCCAGCCACTGGCATATTCCAGCATTTTACACTCCATAGAATCCCAGAAAGCAAGTTTATTTGGGTGATAGGTCTTCCGTCAAAGACATTCTTGGAACACTATGCGATGAGCAACAGATATCTAATTGCAAAGGCAAGGAGGTTTTGGCAGCAGTAGAGGAGTTTTACAACGTGAAGGCCCCTTATGGAGGGTGGGGGTGGCTCTTTAAGGCTCCTTCGACTCAGACTTCAGAAAGTTAGTTTACTGAAATTTTTTTTTTTTTCCCATTCCCAAGTTGAAGCTGGTTAGCACTTATTGTCCAGGGGACTGGAGGGTAGTGGCTGAACAAGTTATGGATGATGAAGTTTAAGATTGAGGTGGAATTAATTAGACATAATCTCATTCTAAACCTAGTTTGCTTTTAATCATTCAAGATTCAGGAAGAAGTGAGCCCCAAGGGTGTTATAAAAAAATTACGAAATAAAAATATAAATGAAAGTCTCTGAAGTTTTCCTGCGATTTACACAGAAAGGGAATTAGTCTGTCTGCGGAAGTGTCTGGGGATGCTGGGTGAGAGCATGGGGGGTGGGGAGCCCTGCATTATTCCTCCCCAGTTCCCACAGTTGCTGACTTTGGGTATGATGAATGAATGGAGTAGAGTTTGTATTAGGGGCAGGAATCGTGAGCATTTGCATTCCAGGGTTCCCGCAGTTTCAGAGCCCTCTCCTACGCACCTCTTACTTCATATTTACACAGCCCATGAGGGTGCAGTTAGCACAGCTGTTGATATTCCTGGTTCTTGGAGGAGTCCCTTGGTCCCTTGAGATAAGTAGCAGCTCAGAGGTTTGCCTAGGGTCACACAGCCATTTCATGCCAGAGGTGGGTTTAAAAACTTAGCTAATGTGCTTTCCAAAGCCCTGAATGATTGGCGTCCTCAGTGCAGGAAATCACTAAGGTTCCTCCTTCCTCACAGATAGGTTCATAGATGTGAGATGGAGGGAAGAAAAGACCATGACTTTCTTGTCTTCATGTCAGTCCCCCTCACCACCTTTGAAAGGTTGAAGTATGTGCATGTGGTTTCTCAGGACAAGACATCCTGGGGCCTGATGAGGCCTGATGAGGTGCAGTTCCATCTTTGGATCTCAGAGTTCTGCACAACCCTTTGGCCCTCTTAGGCTGAGTAGCCTCATCATCTGTCCACACTCGAGGCTGCGCTTGGCTCCTATGTTTGCAAAGGCATAGGGTATCTTTGAGATTGATGAGTTTATTTTCTTCCAATTCTCCTCAGGATCTGAACCTGACAGCAAGTTGTAGTAGGTGAGGTTTAACAATCCCGGTGAAGAAGGATTATTAAACAGCTTGTTTTTAAAAAAAAAAACAAGCAAACAAACAAACAAAACCAGTGTTTGTTGCTCAGATCAAATATGGTGGAGAGAAACCAGCTTATTTTCTCAAGCTGTTAATCAAGCATATTAATGTTGAGTGATTTTTTTTTTGATGTATACTGACTTAGTTCATTTGTTCATGGTTTGTTTGAGCCAAATTCTGTGGTGTCTTACACTGAGAAAAAAAGCTGTGATTCCATTTCCTTTCCTACCTGACTTATTAATTACACTCCACCTAAACGCAGCGGTTAACATTGCTATTATCTTCTGGATCACATGCCATGTTGCACAATACTTTCATTGTAACTCAGAATTCAGCCATCACCCCGTTGCAATATAGGGGAGATTATATCAAAAGTAATGTTTACAGTGTACTAACAGCCTCATAAAGATAAACATCGGAAATTCATTTGAAAACCTAAATCACTGTGTCAGTTGTTTCCATAAACGGCTTCCTTATGTATTTGTCTATGCTTCAGTGTGCACATATTTGCCCAGACTTTCAACAGACCCTGTCTTTGACACATTCATGTGAAAGTGTGGGCATGGCCCGTGGACACAGAGGAATAGTTGGTTCCACAGGCCACTCCTCTCACTCCCCTTTGGTTCCACTGCCAGACACATAGGGAGAGGAGACATACAAGTTAGGAGTTAAGCAAAGAATTAAAACGTACTCCTTGGTGATCTGTGTAAAGCATTTGGTTCCATCTGTGCTTATCTTACCCAGGAACGGAGTTGGTGAGGTAACTTTCTAACTTCCCTATTTGTGCTCCCATTTCTGAAGCAAGAGGAAAGAAAAGTTGACGCAGGACGCTCCAAATGCCCACATTTCCCTGGGGGAGAGGTTAGGAGTGCTGGCTTTGGACTCACAGAGACCTCAGATTCAGCACCAATTCCATCACTTGCTATTTGTATAACCTTGGATAAGTTACTTAACCTCTCTAAATATCAGTTGCCTGGTATTTAAAATGCAGACTATGAGAGTAATTATTTCATGGAGCATTTGTGAGAATTAAATAATTACACATAAAGCACCTATCCTAGCTCTCAATACCAAGTAAATGATCAATAAAGGTTAATTAGTATTATTATATTTGCCACCCCGGAGGACCACCTACAAGATTATGTAGAGAATAAATATGAAAATGCAAGCAAAATCCTTTAACACAGCCTTTGGTCCATGCCTGCTGATTTTCTGATATGGCAATGGAAAAAAAGTCTGTATTCATACTCAGTTCATGAATTTTAATTAGTAAGTAAAATAAACTCTCTCTCTAGTTGCCATCAGGTTGCAGGTGTGAGATTCTCTTTTGAACATCCTTCTCATTTCTATTTGCCATTCCTTTGTTCTGACACACACTGGGTAGATGGGCGCATTTCCAAAGCTGAAATGTCTGGATTTGGTCAAGAATCAAAACTTTGTTTGTAGTTTGTCTTCTGATTGCTCAGGTTATCCCAGGAGAATAGAGACCACCCTGACACTTCAATTTTGGCATTCAAAATAAACTAGCATCCTTTGGAGATGAGCATCCAGGTACCAGGAATATATAACTATTGATGCATAAATATCTAAACAGGCAGAAAGCCAGGAATTGTAACTGGTGGTGAGTCAGCCTGAGCCCCACAGGCCAACAGGACTGAGAGGTACTTCTTATGCAGAGGCCAGAGGCACCTAGGTTGAAATTTGATATGATCTAGATCTAAGCCCTTTTTAGCAGGTAATAATGCTACCTGTAATTTCCATAGCATTACATTATTTTTAAAGGGTTTTCACCTGACATATCTTATCAGAACAAAGCAAAGACTCATTCTTACTTTACCTTGAGAAGGAAAGGTAAGCCCAGAGAGATGAAGTTGTTCCAGGCACACAATGAGTGACAGCATGAACAGGTGCTACCATGGCACAGGAGAATGGCAGTGTTGAAAGGAAGGAGTCCTGGGAAGAGAGTGGAATGGTTACCAGTCAAAGAGGGTCTCCTTTTCTCTCTGGAATGGGCCTTCTTAGAAAAGGAAGATCTTGGATGGAGTTGTCTCTGAGGTCTCTTGTTCCTGCATGCTGTGTTGTTGTTTCCTGATTCCCAGCCCTTTTTGCCTACCTGAGGGATCCTCAGTTAATCTTATTGTTCCCATTTCTGATGGGACATTCTTCCTGTGGCAATAGGCTTCCCAGCTGCAGCTAAAATATTGCTACCTCTATGAAATGGTTCGCATGCTTTTGTGTGCTTGGTGCTTGTCAAAAATAGATTATGGATCAATTTTGAAATTCTTATTAAGGGACTCTGGATGTGTGTGTTTGTGTGTGTGTGTATGTGTGTGTTGGGTGGGAGTGATTCATTGGTGTGCTGGACTAGCTCATAATGGCTTATAAGAGCTTACTGAGCACATTTTTTTCTATCTCTGCATTCTGTGACACCATGACATGGCATCTTGAAATTGGCAATGGTAGAAGTTTTCACCCCATGAAAGTCAGAAAGTACTACGAATCAGAGCTCCTCTGACAAGAGCTGGTTGTTAAACATTCGCCAGCACACCCAGAGTGGTTTCACTGTGTTACAGTTCCAACCATATACTTAGCCTTCAGATAATTCAACCTTTAAGTCATGAGTGGGTACTTGAATAGAAAGAACATAACTAATAATCATAACTAATAATCATAACTAATAATCTTAATTGCCCCACCCTATTTTTCCTCCTGAAGTCGAAAAAAAAGGCAATTTATGCTTTCCCCTTTTCAGGAAGACTTAATTATATAATTTTATATTTCTAGCATGTGTTGCAGCTCTTTCGATAGTAAGAATCATTGAACACCTACGATGTTCCGAGCCCTATTCTAATGAAGTAAAAAAAAAGTCTTCACCCTTTCTGGACATGCATAAAATTCCAAAGTCTATAATTCCTTGGAAATTTCATGGAATTGAAGAGTATTACAGGTAATGGGAACATAATGAGGGAGAAGGAATGATATGAGATGAGGTTTGCCTTGCAGGCAAAGCCAAAAAAAGGATTATATTTAATCTGAAATTTAATAGGAAGCCCTTGTATGACCTCAAGCAGAGGAGGCAAGTGCTCAGATTTATATTCAAGATCACTCTGGTTGCTGTGTGAGAACTTATTGTAGAGGGCAAAAGGGAAAACTGGGCAATAAGACTAATTTTTCTTACATTTCTTCAAAGGAGAACCTTCTACAATTCCCTTTGGCTCTTCTACACACAAAGTTCTTCCTTACAACTGCAAGAATACAAATCGTTAAGCCAAACATTGGTGGAGAATTGCATCACTGGAGAACAGGTAAAATTACCTCAGAAGCAATGTAGTATAATAACATATTTTTATAGTAGTTTCTTTTTTTCAAAACACCTGGTCTCCTCTGACCCCTAGGCTCAAGCCCTAGAGCTCAAGTTAGAATACATTTAACTAGCACCATCCAAGAGGACTTTCTGTGATGGAAATATTCTGTATTTGCATTCTCCAATATGGTAACTCTTCACCCCATGTGGCTATTGAGCATTTGAAATATGGCTAGTGTAACTGAGCAGCTTAATTTTTAATTTCATTTAATTTTTATTAATTAAAATTTAAACAGCCACATGTGGCTACAGTCTGCTATGTTAAACAAATGCGGCATTGACCCTCCTATATCACCGACCATGCAGGTGACCTCTCTGAGGCCTATATTTGTGTAACAATACTTGACTGTTAGGGAGGTGAGCATTAAATGACACATGTAAAAGCAGAAAGCTTGGTTTATAGGAACACAATGGAAACAGGATACAGTAGTGTGTTTCTAATAGGACTGACTGGCTCTTGGGAGCCAATTGTGAACATCTCTTTCCAACTTTGAGTTCATTGACATAACACATGCTCTTAGTGGGAATATCTACACTGTAGAAGTCAGCAACCCCTACAAATAGGGCTCCTTACCCCTACACTATCCCCAAGAACAAGTTGTTAAATAACAACACACTACTTACAAATTTTATTAGATTTATTTATAGTGTTTCCATCATCAATCATCATAAGCGTTTATTCCTTATACCACAATAAGCTAGAACTTTAAATCTTTAGGTAATCCTTTCCCTTTTCAGTCCTTTCACAATATTATTTTATTATTCTCTTTCTTTCCTTACCTGACTTTCACAGATTTGTTTGCTTTTTTGTTTCTGCTGCTTCAGAAAAGCTTCTGCCCAAGGAAGATTTTGCATCTTTGTTCTTTCTCTTTTCCCTTTTTCTTTAATGCAACCTGTAAACTTTCAGTCATTTCAGTTTGTCTACTCATTCTTTCCCACAAGGAAAGGAGCCAAGCTGACTGTACAATTTAGTCAAATGACATATTCAGAAATAAGACCAGGTATTATTTTTTTCTTGCCACATCCTTACCAGGCAAGTGCTAAGCTTTTGCATTCTCCAGCAAAATGTGTTGTAAAATATTGCAAATTACATCTCTCCATTTCTCTCATCTTCCCATTTCTAGTCCTTCTAGGTGGTGTTTCATCGGCAAATGAGATTAGGAAGATTATATATTCCTATTAGGGATGACTTCCTTTTCTCAGCAATATGTTCTTTTTTTAATTTATTTATTAAGGATATTATGGGGTTACAAACATTTTGGTTATATGTAATGCGTTTGCCCCACCCATGCCAGGGCTACAAGCATGTCCCTCCCCCATGCAGTGCAAAATTGGGGATTGGTAGACTTCAAATAGCACTGTTTGAAAAACCTGATTTTTTTAAAAGGAAGTTCTATTCTTCACCAACATTATAAATCCATTCATTTGGCAGGCAGTCTTTCTAAACTGTACTATATTTTTTTTTTATAAAAACTATAAATCTTGGTTTCCCAGGCCAATAATTTATGTAACAATTGAGAGATCAAGCAGACTTTGGGAATGTCTTTTCTATCCTGCATATTTTTTTTTAAACTCTGCAATTTCATGGTGAAATACATCAAAATTAGCAAATGTTGCTTGCAACTTTATGATGTCTCTTTGCTCTGTACATTTTCTGTATAGAAATTAATTTATGGAATAAGCTCTGAGACCCTACCATTGATGCTCAATTATTGCTACAAATGCAAAACCCATATTTAAACAGGACTTCAACTCTCATTGGCTTTAGAATAATCCCCTGGCAGGGGTGGGGGGTTGCGGAAATTGGCAATTTCAAGAAGCCTAAGACTTAAGTCTTAAAAATTTGCAATATGTTTTGGAAAATCTGAATCCATGCCTCTCTATCTTCTCCTTTTACATGTTGATGTTATAGTTTTATTACCATGAATGAGGAATGTCCCCAACAGACAATTAGTTATGCCATCTTATTTTCATCAGAAAAATGAATTAATGTAAATGATGCTAAAATCAAAAAAAATATTATATTTTTCTAAGTTTAATTGTTTTATACCTTATAAGCCCATAATTCAGACTGATTCACATGGTTACTTAACCAGGGCTGTTTTATCCACTGGCCTCTTTGGACTCAGAGACAAAGGACTATAAGCTTTGCAAGGACTTACTAAAATGTTTGATTTCAGAAAAGAAAATGTATTGACCTCAAAATACAAAAAAAACTACTAAATTAAAATGGGTAACTGTTGAATCATATGTCTCCCAAAGTTAACATTGTGTTAACTAATTTAATGCCACTCTTCTGCAGTTATATGTCAACATAATAACCTTTAAAACAAAAGAACAAAAATGAATTATTTATTCTTAATAAAACTAAAGATTTAAAAATGTACAAAATCCTTTAAGACAATTTACAGCATAATGATAATATAAAATGGAATATTGATTTAATTTAATGTGTTTCACGTGAAGCCTTATGAACTCTAAACAAGAAAAGCCTACAAAAGTCTTTTTAAAAGTTCTGCACATTTAGCAACTAACTCACCATGGTAGATTCATTAGCCAACAAAATTTCTCAAAATAGCAATCTACTTTGAATATCATCAGGGTCAAAGTTAACCTGGAAACACTCAAGAGTAATGAATAATGGGTATTTAATAAATCATTTATTCATATGCTGGGGAAGACTCAGAACTGTTTCTGGAGAATAATCTCATTTTGCCAAGTGGCCTGTCTGTGGCCCAGTACGTGGAAATAGGAAAGGTGTCTTTGAAAGAAGAGTTTTGTTTGGGTTTTATCACTGATTCTACAATAATAAATCAACGGCACATGTGTGTTCTATAATTATAGCCATTCAACATGTTTCTCAGTGTTTGTCAGAGGCTCTGATGATAGAAACAACGTTTGTGGCATTTATGGAGTATTGCAGGAGAAACGTGTAGTCCATCTATTCCTCTAAATAGAATCCTCAAACCTGCAATTAACAGCTGATGGACAGAATTTAGAAGACCTACCAGTTCTCCATAATGGTCCAAAAAAAGTTTGTATATGTGAATATATGTGATTTCCTAAGAAGAAGGTCTATAATTTTCAAAATCTTCTTAAAGAGATTCATGTATTGAAGAAGAAAAAAAATAAAGAAACCCTGCCTTAGAGTCTTTCCTTGGATCCAGCCAGATCATCAGAGGGCATATACTTGATTATATTATCTTGAGCCCTGCCCTGCACTGCCCTGGTTTCATTCATTTACCTCCTTCTTGCCTAAAAATAAGCCTAGCTGGACTAGGTTTCAATTTTGAAAGCAAGGTTTTGTAGAGGTTTCAAGAAATATGCTTGTGAAATCTTTAACCACATTTGTGTTTCAAAAGTCATTGAGGATATTGTTCATCATGTTTTTAAGAACCCTTTCTAAGAAAATCGATTTGAGAAAATTCTTTCAGAGAGGAGCTTTAGGGAAGATTTCATTTCTTCCAAGAAACTGATAATTTTTTCTTTTTGTCTGATATAAAGTATAGAATCAGTTCTATCTAAATGCCAAAATCCATATTAGGGCTCATTCTACTTTCATAGTTGTGCCTAATCTAGCTCCTCTGGGTCTTCATTTTAAATTTCTACTCTTATTGACAGTTTTCTTTTTATTCTTAGTTGTATTTTCTATTTTTACATACATCATCAGTGTAAGTCTCCTCTAAAGAAAGTTAAGGGAAAAACTAAATGAATATTCAACTTGCCAACTGGGAAAATAAATTTCAGTTAAATGGCTACTCCAAAGTAACCAGGCCTCTCATATACTAGACTTGTTCTTTTGATAGTTCACCATACAGATGGCTCAAAATACTGGCTCTCGGTAAGCAATGCAACTTGAATGTAGGTCTTTGGAAAACACCCCTCCCCAGTATCTTTTCCCAGTTATGAAACAATATCCTGTTTAGCTTTCCAGAAATATCATCTCCTACTATAGGTAACATAGTGATTGACTATGATATGTTTCTTTTCTATTTATAATAGTATTTTAGGAAACTGTGGGGATGGCAGCAGAGTGTAAGACAAAAGTAGAGAAAAAAAGCTTCGGTTGAAGGTCTTGCTGCACACTCTGCCTGTGTGCATTTTTGCAGAGAGATAGAGCAGCATAAAGATTAAGAACATGGACTCTAGAGCCAAATGGATTATAAAGCCCACGTCTGCACTTGCTAGCTGTGTGACCTAGGAAAAGTTACTTAATCTCTCAGTACAAAATGAGGATAATTATCATTTACTCCATAAGATTGTTGTAAATATTAAGGAGTTAAAATATGTAAAGCACTTAGAACAGTGCTTGGTATATAATATGATCTCAGTTAAGTATCCTACGTTATAATTACTATCAAGATTATGAATAGATACTATATAAATATTCTTAACTTGTAGAAAGAGACCCCTTGGAGGACATAGGAAAGTCAATTCTTTCTCCTACATGTAAAAATAATTAGACTTAATTTTCTGTAAGACACTATATTTTTACCAGGGCAAAATACAGTGGGTACAGAAGTGGGCTTCAAAAATTCAAATGGCATTTGTGCATACAAATCAAGGCCAGGGACTGAAATTCAAGCCATTCCTCTGGTACCTGACCAAATCCATTCTGGGTGAGACCAGAAGGGACGCAGGGGATTGTGGGGAAAAGCCGTTGAAATCGCGTGCACAAGGTTGTTGTTCCAACTCTGGAGGTTGGAGTGAAGCCACCTTGAAGATTTGGCCTTGTATGTTTGTGATCCTAAGAAATTTCCCCAGCATTAAAGTTGTGCTTCAGGGAACAGAAAGAAGTAATGATTTTTGTGTCTGTAAATAAGGCCGTTGCTATGTGTGAGTGGCAATGTTCCACAGACATTAGCTATTTTCACTTTCTTGTGGTCCACCCATGAATTACAAAGCACAAAAGGGTGTTTCCTTTCCAGTTGAAAATAGCTTTTGGCAGTGTTTTCTGACACAGTTCTTCAATGAACCACGGGACCTGTCACCTCAATCATTTTACTTTCCCTTTCATCCTCCCACAAAAGTGATTTTAAGGAGGGACGGTAAGTGATCAGATGAAGCCGAAGGAGGTGAGCATGTTAATAACAACCTGTCAACACCTGGGATAGTCAGATGCAAACATGTTAGATTAGGGATGAGGTAGGCTCCTAAAATGTTCATGTCCTCATCCACCTAAAACTCTGTGCAACTGTCCCTCTTCCTCCTCCCATGCAGAGAACAGTTTCATCACCAATATCATGAAACTCAATAGCAAAGCCTTTTTTTTTTTTTTGTTAAAGGATGAACCAAGCTCACAATGAATAAGAATTCACTCTCAGTTTCCTTGATAACCAAAACAATCAATAAAGTTATTCCTAGAATACTCTTTATTGGGAGAAAATAATCACATGATCATCAACTATTTCAAAGGCATTTCAAAATAATGAAGTTCACATCTTCAAATAAGCTTTACTGTAGCTACTGAAAATAAATTGAAGTCTTAAGAGATTCAGTTAAAATGGACCACTTCAGCATTGTTCCAAATGCTTTACTTATATGAATTAATTTGGACCTGCATAAAAATCTTATGAGGTAAATACTACAGTGATCACCATTTTATAGACAAGAAACTGAGGCACAAAGGAATCTGGGATCTTGGGTATGTTTGCACAGCTAATTAAGAGTAAAGGTGTGATTCAAACCCAGGCAGTTTGTGTCCAGGATGCTTTTCCCCGCCGTATGATGCTGCTCTCTGCAACAAATGCAAAGTACCTGGTGGTGGTGAATTTTTCTGAGAGGCAACGATAGGTGAGAATTCATTGAATCTTTTCCCCCTCTCCTAGATCTACTGGGGTAGAAGTATAGAAAGATAGAGTTACAGAGTGCATGGGAGATCACTTAGACCCAGGGACATCTTGCAGTGAATTGGTGAGAGACCCAGGGCTCCAAATCTGGGCTTCCCTCCTGGTCCAGTATCTCATCCCTCATACCATGAATGACTAATTAGAGTGTGTTTCACTGGAAAATATTTCCATGAAATTCTTCTTTTGCTTTCTCTTCTGCTCCTGAGTGCCATTTTATTCCCAGTGCCTCCTTCTTGGTAAAGGGGGACTTTCGGAGGAGAATGGACAGATGGCTAAGACCACAGGGCTGGATTTCTGATTGATATTTTCTAGATGTGTTAAACTAGGTGGAGCTACTCACGTCTGGGACCCTCTGTTTCCTCATCTATTCATTGGTAATAAAGATCAGCCTTTCATCATGGATTTTCTCAAGAATGAAGCTTTCTAGATAGCTAGATCTTTGCTACGTAAACCAGCAGCGCAGGCATGACTGGTTGCTGGTTGGAAATGAAGAATTTCAGGCCCAACTTCAGATCTAACGAATTAGAAGCTGCATTTTAACAAGCGCCATCAAGGGATTTGTGTGCAAATTAAAGTGTGTGGAGCACTGTGAAAGTTTTGTAACTGTAAAGCACAGCCCAGGTAGAGGAGCTGCTCCTTCCCTACCTTTTATTTCTTCTCACCTCTGCTCCTTCTCTAGCTTTTGCTGCTCTAAAAGAGCAGTTCAGGTCACCAGTCCCTTACTTTTGGGACCAATTCTGGAATTTGGAATTTTTGTATTTTAAAAAGATAAACTCTATATTATTTACCACCTCCCTTCCCCAGTAGTGAGGTCTGCAGTGTTGCCCTGAAATAAAACACAGTGATTAGTGCACACGTGAGGTCCTAGCTAGTCTGGAGGCTGAGGCAGGAGAATCACTCGAGCCCAGGAGTTTGAGGCAATAGTGCAATGTGATTGTGCCTGTGAACAGCTACTGCACTCCAGCCTGGGCAACATAGCACAAGACCCCATCTCCTAATCAGCTATACACACACACACACACACACACACACACACACACACACACACACACACACACAGTAACTATTACACTGAACAGAATGGAATAAATAAAGATAAAAAATAGTCTCACATGATGAGCTCCAGTCAGAATTCACCTTCAAATGTATTTGCTACAAACTTGGAAAATAACTTTTGGGTTTCAGGACTTTTTGGGTTGTGAAATGTTTGATGAGGACCAGGGATATGTATGTCTCAGGAATGTGTCGACCTCGGTCTGCGAGAGCTCTGAGGTGTGAGTCCCACCTAGAGCAGTTCTCTCTGGGCAAAGCCTGAACAGACCATGGCTGGACCAGAAGTGGGCAGACAAGATAAGAGGGTGGGAGACTGGGATGTAGCCTCCCCAGGACTCTCTGGGTACTATCTGGAGCATCCTGCTTCTGCAGGATCCTATGCTATCAACTGCCCGAAACACAAGGCAGATGCATGTTTCGGGGACAAGGGGAAGCTCATTTTCTCCTTTGTCTTAGAGTATTGAAGTCTGAGGAAAGACTAGAGTGGGCAGGAAATGTACACATTTCTTTACATCATACAAAAGAGTGGATGTTTCCTATAAAACGGAGGACTTTGTTTTTTTGTTTTTTTTTTAATCATTCAGACATCAAATAAAGAACTCAAAGTGGAAATGTATCTTGTCAAAGGGATTGATAATGAGGGATCTTTTTAATGAGAGAAAGAAATGTACCTATGATAAAACTTCTCTTAAAAGATGAAGGAACTGCACTCCTCAATCCGATCCTTTCCACTCTCCACTCCTTTTACCGACTACCCTAAACTTATTCAAATTATGTCTTGAGGGTTCCAGCAGGCAGAACATTTGGATTCTTTCTCTAATATGGATCTCTTTGTTGTAGCCCTGCTGGGAGAAAAGGAAAAGGGGGGAAATTAGTGTAACTTCATCACCGATATTAAAAAACAAAACCAAACAAAATAAAAAAAACACCTAAAAGGAAAAATCGTTGAAAGAGCCTGTAAGTCTTAAGAAATGGAAAACAATAGGGTTTCTGGTTCAGAAGATTTGGCTTCTAATCTGAGTTCTTCGAAACTGTTGGGAGAAATTTAAACCTTTTTTGTTGTAGTCCAAGACATTTGATGGATAGGTGGAGCTGGGGAATACAGACCAACAAGGGGTGTGACTTTCCTGCCAGAAATACCCACTAATTTACCCCCAGAATCCTTCCAGAGACGGTGAGACTGAAATAAATGGTTCCAAATTGAGTCAGCTCTGGAGCATGTACATAAACTCATGTCTGATGACATCCAGAGCTTTTTCTTATTAGGGTAAGATCTTCAGTTGTATTATGTCACTTAGTCTGCCTTAAACCTTAGGGGATTATTGCCCTCATCTTACATAGCAGAAAACTGAGGCTCAGGGAGGTTAAGTAAATCACTAATGGCTACACAGATAGAACCCGGGTTTGGCCAATTTCAAAATATTGTGCTCTTAACCACTGTGTGATCTCTAGTTTTGCTCTGAGCCCTAGATTTACTGTAGGAGCCCCAGAGTTCAGGGTACAGGTGGAGGTGCTCTATGTTACAGAGTTAGGCAGGAAATTTAAATGCTGCCCATTGAAAAGGTGTTGGTTGAAGAGGGAGAGGCGGTGGCAGGGCTGAGATTCATGTGCCCAGAGAGGATGATTTATGGCTCCTTTTCAACCTGCCTGCTATCTCCCTTCCAGGGATATAAGTGAGATAATCACAGGATTATAGTGATGAAATGAAACTCCTAAAGCCATCCAATCTACCCCCTGCCTTCAGGCAGTGGTTCATTTAAACTAGACAATTTTCTCCCTTTGTTTAAAGATCTTAAAAGGAAGAATTTCCAAATCATTCAAAGGTACCTGTGACAAGGGCTCACAGGTCTCACAGTGATTAATATTTTTGTCATGATAAATCCAAATTAATTTCCAAGCATTTATTGAGTTCTTACATTATGCCCTATGCAAATGTATGTGTGCATGTGAGTGTGTGTGTGTGTGTGTTGTATATTTTAGAGAGTCATAGATAGCTTGCCTTTAATTTTCTTACAATATTCTTGAATCAACAAAAGTAATACAATTGCAATAATTAAAAACCAGTAAAAATACATTTAAGAAATTACATGCTAAGGTGCCATTACTCTGCTTCAGGTTCTGCCAGCAATTAGCCATGTGACGTTATATAAGTCATTAGACCTCTCGGATTCTCAACTGCTTTTTCTGTGAAGTGAGGGTTTGGATGACCTTGTCATCATGTTTGCTTAGCAGCGTGAGGAACACAGATTCTAATATAATATAATGTTGGAGACTTTAAGGGTAATAAGAGCTGAGAAGAGGAGTGATCCTGGAGGGACTGATTTGTTAAGATGTCACGAAAGAGGAGGGACTTTAGTTGGTTCCTGAAGAATGTATAGCCTTGGTCTAGGGAGAGGGAAAGATATTCCAGGAAAACATCGTGAAACGTGAATAAGCATTACTTTCTGGACAGCCAGTAAGGGGCCAGCTGAAGGCATAAATTGAAAGGGAAAAGTGGGTGCAAATCACCTAAAATTCTGTTTAGATTTGAGGTGTTTGGATTAGAGTTGGCATATCAATAAAAACAACAACAATAAAAGATTCTTGAGAAAGGGAAAAGCAGAGAGAAAATAAGTACGTAAACAGAGCATCTTCAATATCACAGGCCCTGGGCTAGGTGATTTAAATATATAACCCTCACAACCCCCAGAGGGTAAGTATTAGTTTTCCCATTGTGATGACTAATTTTATGTGTCAACTTGACTGGGATAAGGGATGCCCATATAGCTGGGAAAACATTATTTCTGGGTGTGTCTGTGAGGGTGTTTGGGTGTGGGGCGCTGCAGTCGACGCCACTAGAAGATGGCGCTGAGCACCAAACAACTTTGAGGTAAACATCGGTGGAGCGCATGCGCCAGCAGAGGAACGCCTGAAATCAATCAAATGCCAGTGACGCCTGAAATCAATCAAATACCAGTATATAAGCCTGTGCTTGTTTTGCTTTTTTTGGTCTTCTTCGCCGTTTGCCTCATTGGAACGCTGTTGGAAGAACTTCGAGTGTTGCGTCCTTCCTGCTGGTCAGGGCGGCGCGACATTTGGGGAGAGATTAGCGTTTGAATTGGTAGACTGGGTAAAGAAGATTGTCCTCACCAATGTGGGTGGGCATTGTACAATACATTGAGGCCCCCAATAGAACAAAAAGGTGGACACATTCACTCTCTATTCCTGAGCTGAAGCATCCATCTTCTCCTGCCCTCAGACATTAGTGCTCCTGGTTATCATGCCTTCGATCTTAGACTAGGACTTACACCATTGGCTCCCATGGTTCTCAGACCTCCTAGCTTAAATTGGAACCATACCTCTCGTTTTCCTGGTCCTCTAGCTTGTTCTCAGCCTCCATAATCCTGTGATCCAATCCCCTATAATAAATTTCTTTATATATACATATACACATATACACATACATATACTACACATATATACACTTCCTATTGATTCTATAAGAACTCTGACTAAAACACCCATTCTACAAATGATAAAACGAGGTTCAGAAGGATTATGTGATGTGTTTCCAGTCACCCTGTAAGAAATAGACCAAGAATTACACATGAACTGGCATGTGAAATAGTATGTGTTATGGAAATTTTATGAAAAAATGGAATGAGAATCACCTGGCATTAAGGAAGCTGGAGGAGTGATGAGGTAATGGAGGCTTCAGGGTAAGACAAGAGAGGAAGCAGACAGTCTAAAGGAATATTTTGGAAGAGGAAGGAAAGATGGATTGGTTATATACTAGAAATGGATAAGTAAAAGATGGCTACAACATTTGGAATATGAAAAACTTGTAGATCCTTGCTTCTACTGATATAAAGCAGGAAAAGGAGCTGGTCTGGAGATGAAGGTGACTTATCTTGGATATGTGGAATCTGAGGGTAAACCGATTTCCTCGACTGGACACGGCCAGAAGGATGCTGGTGCTGTAGGTTCAGGAATCTTGGCATAAAAACAGAGTGAAAGAGAAAGCTCTGGGTATTGTTATAAAAGAGAGATCATTGAAATCTCCAAAAAGAGGAAATTCTATAATGAAGATAAGAGAGAAAGAAGACCTCCAGGAGGTGGGTGGAAAGAGCAAAAGAACTCTACATCAGAGACAGACTGAGTACTCACAGAGAACAAAAGAAGACCAGAAGAGCAGAATAGCTATTAATACAAGCTGAGGGGAAATTGACCTATGAAAGTGTGGTGGAGTGAGGAGGAAGGCTTGTCAGGAGCCCATTAATCCTCAGAAATTCTAATTACAACAGACAAATCTATACAAACGAAGATAGAAAAATCCACACTTTTTTTTTTTGCATCATTTTCTTTTGTTATTTCTTCAGGCAAATAGTACAACTATGATCCTTGAGTTTTCTGCAAGAGATAGATTGCAGACCTCGCTCTGATATAGCTTTATGCCTGAGAACAATACACTTTCCTAAGTTTCCACTGGGCATTAATTGCTGAAACCGTCACCCAAATCTTTGGAGTACCCACATGTTCATTCGATTGCTATTTAAGTTCTTCCTGTGAACCAGGCCCAGTGCTAGGCCTCGATTCTGCAGAAAAGCAGGTGGAGTCTCTCCTCTCTATTCACCCACAAGCCATATTTTCATTAGCTCAGCTAAACAAAGGGAGCAGCAGGGGAAGAAGGGTGCCCCTGGGATATGGAGGCCAGATAGTGGCTGAACCAGCTTCAGTCTCAAGCTCTGCTTTTATAATCAGTAGAGGCTGGGGATAAATTGCAATTCATTTCCAAACGGTGTGACTCTCACTTGCATAAACAAGCCCGAACTGAATGTCAACTCTAGCTCAGAAAGGCATTTTCCCCAAGGCAGATTGGCAGGGAGCTCAGGGGCTTTGCCCCTTTCCCCTGCAGAGATCATCTGTTGGGATCAGGTGGGTGTCTCCCCAGCAATCAATATCCTAGGAGAGCTGCCAGTGCAGGGAAGAGCAGCAAATGGCTGAGCCACTCTTGATTTCTCTTTCTTTGGTTAGTTCTTTTACCTTTCAAATAGAGTGCTTGCCCACCTGCTTTGAAAAGGTAAATCCAGTCTGTTTGAAATTAGTACAGATTTAATTATGTACACCACTTGCTTCCTCTTCCCTTGATACTCATTTCACGGACAAGCAGGAGTTTTGGAAAATCACAGTAGCTTCTTCTTTGCAGATATCTCTCTTCTCACCCCCCAACCCCCATCTCTGCTGTACCATTTATACACACGGAGGCTTTTATATTCTATATGTTTTCATGCATGTGGCCAAATATGGAAAGAAAAAACCCTTTAAAAATATTAATCATCTTTTATTTTTCTTAGATGAAAATTTCCTGCACTTTTGTCCATGTAAACGCAAAATTATCCTTCTGCAAGTTGAGGTGGTGGCAGTCCCTGAACACAGTTATATTTTGCAGATAACAGGATTAGCTTGGATGTGGGTAATAAGTTGGTGAATCTCCCCCCGGCCATTTCTCAACACTGTGAGAGCACTAATCCTTTATGCTTTGATGTCTTCTAGTTTTCCATCAGGTGCGCCACGGACTATTTGTCCTGGGGCAGTCAGCTCTCTTATAAGATCTCATAGTGTCCTCATTAGCTGCGCCTATTTACCCAGCCAGCCTGTTGAACCCAATTTATAGTTTATGTGATTAATTCCCAAAGTACAGTAAACCCTAGCTCTAAGGCTCTCTATTATATGACTGCATCTCCTTTAAGGGCAAACACAAGCTTCAGCTCTTTTGCTATATGACTGCATCATATATAATACGCTAATAATTTTACTCTCGACGACACATTAAACATCCTTCTATACACTTTCTTTATAGCACACAGCTCATAAAGAAAAGAATGTTCCACATTGGACTGTAAAGTGCTAACTATATAAGGGAGTCATTTAGGTTTTTTTCTTTTTTTTTTTTTGCTTTAAAAAATTTATTTTTGATGAAATTACCACATAGTACTACTATCAGGTTGAATAGTGAATTGGCAAACCACATTTCTGTACCACTCCTTATCTGCTGAATTATAAGCTTGAAAAGGCTTAAGAGGTAATGTGGCAGCACAAACCCATGGGCTCCTTTTCATCTTTAACATGCAGGCTTGGAAGATAAAAGATTCAAGTGCGTGTGTGTGCATGTGCATGAGTGTGTGTGTGTGTGTGTGTGTGTGTGTGTGTGTGGAGAGAGCCGGAGAGCAAGACAAAGACACAAAGCAAAATGAATAGAGCAGCACTCAAGGCACCTATGTCAACTTTGTAGAAATTTTTCCTACAGCAGAAAGAATTATGGAAAAGTCACTTACATTTGGCATGAGGTTAAGACACACACTCTCACACACACACACACACACACACACACACACACACACTACACCAGTGGTTCTCATATAGGGATATCCCCAGGGACATCTGCCAATGTCTGGAGATGTTTTTGGTTATCAAAACTGGGGGGGCATGCTATTGACATTTAGTAAGTAGAGTCCAAGAATAAAGCTAAATATCCTCCAGGAAACCTGCTACAACAAAAAATTATTCAGCCCCGAATTCTGATAGTGTTTTGGTTGAGAAATCCTGCCTACCCCTTTGGAAGACAAAAGTAAAAGCAGAAAACTTGATTATCTCTATACTTAACTCTTAACTGGTCTCAAAGTTGAGAAAGCGTGAAGAGACAGTTGATGTCTGCCATCTAAATATCTTGGATTTTGTAAAGAAAACAGATCAGGGACTATTTTTACTATCTAATTTGGTGCATAACAACTCTAATGAGGTATAATTCAACCTCCTTCACTTTTTTACTGGTTGGCAGCTCTCAGAAAACGTTTGATGGCCCAACATGTAAAAAAGGAATGTCTTTGAAACTATCTGTGAATTTGTTATTCATATTACCTCTATCCTATTTTTTTCTGTCCTGTTTTTGTTACCGCTACTCTCCATTGCTATGAGAATGGAGAACCATTGACATTTGCTGACAGGTTACTTGTCTATTAATTACTAATTCCACAATTCTTCTTTTCCTATTTTTCACAGGATTATGGTTTTCATTTACAGATAAATAAACTGGAGTTGTGAAGAGAAAAAAATAGCACAGAAAAAGGACAGAGGGATTAGTGTAGCACTGTGAGGGGAAGGTCTTAGAGTAACAACGGTCATTGCTGCATTGGCCCATGTCTTTGTCCCTGATCGTAGAAAAACTGTAAACATCTCATAATTGTATGAGGCAAATATACAAATGTTTTCTAGACTAGTGTTTTTTCTAATATAGACTTGCGGAGCAAGTCATTTCTCTATGAAATACAACACCTTAGAGACATATTTTGTTCTCAGATTCTTGTTCCTTGGATCTGCCCATGAAGTTTCCAACAATCACTCTGTGTTCCAAGAAGAGGACTTTGGGTTTATTGTTAACTATATACTGTTCGGCTAAGAAGAGTTTTAGGTTCCTCCAACCCTCCATCTTCACATTTTCGAGGAAATTGGAGGTCTTTGACCATGTGATATCTTCGGCAACCCGAATGGGTCAGAGGACTATAGTGTGGAGTTTCAGCCTAATTCAAAGAAGGAGATTACATAGAAACTTGGCAAGTTTTCCTTAAAATGATAGAGGGTATTAATTTGCTGAGAATGTGCAATACAGAGTGAATTCTCTCCAGGAATCTGAGGTAGTGGTCTCCTGGTCGGGAATGGCATTCAGAAAAGGCAACAAATCTCTCATCAGAGACAGTACTAACTTGGTTTTGTGTCATTTCAAATATTCTGATTCTTAGTTTTCTATCCTTTGGAAATACAGGTAGTAATGCTAAACTTTCTCATGGGGATATAGGAAGAATCATTCATAAAACATGCTGTAAAGTTTTTATGGAACTCCATAGTACCATAATAAATTTGAGATTGATACTTTGTAGTTCTAAATTTCTCTGATTTTATGATGCTAAACAAGGAATTATCAGCATTGTGGAAATTCAGCAATTCTTTGAAGACTAAAGTTTTCTCTTCTGCCTGGAAGATTTAGGATGCTTAAAAATAAACCCTGGGTTGGGAGGGAAGTCAACCCTGGGCTCAGAGAACAATAGCCCTGACTGGACACTGGGTAATCTGCAAGAAAAAGTGTAATATCAATAATGGTAATATTTGCTTTTTCTCTCTGACCATTGTTACTCTCCCCACAAAAAACCCTTCAATGCTAGAAACTAAATAATTGTCATAATTTCTCTAAATTTTCATAAGCTCTACAAAGTAGCCTAGGCATATAGAGGTTGAGGAGGCAAGAGTACTCTGAATTTAGGAGATCAAGAGAGGGAAAAAATCCCCATAAAACAAAGACAGTGTTATGGGGCATCTGCTATAGGCCATCAAAACGGTAGGTGAGGAAAAACCAGCTGCTGAGGTCAGTTGAACTCTCATAATGTTGAACTCCAAGGGGACTTGGATTCCCCAGACATCTGCTGGGTTAAAGACCCATGAAGGATCAAAGGAGTCACTGAATTGGAGAACTGGGACTTTCTGTTATAAACCGTAGCTAATGTAATTGAAGGAGAAATTGTGTTAGAGCTCCTGCTTATGGACAGGTAAGATTTTATTGAAAGTAGGAAAACAAGGGGCAAGTTTAATACTATTGCCCATGTGATGATGTGCACATAGTAGATAAAAATGAAAAAAACTGAATACAACAGTAACAGATAATTAAACTCTGAGGAAGCATATTAAGGAATCAAGTTAGTACAAGAGAAAATATTAAAAGTCAAGAGGGTGGTAGAGGGCCAAAGCAGTCTTGGGGACAATCATAATTGCAACTTTCTCAAAATTCCTCAGAAAGAACAAGGTGGAGTAATGAACTAATAAACGCTCGCTGAGGCTTTGTGTTAGGTTTGGTGTGGGTGATGACAAAGCTGGCCAGGAAGTCCCACATCAGTTAAAGCTGTCAGGGCAGTGGAGATAAGGATAGCAAGACATCTAGAATCGATTAATGATAACAAGAGGGTTAAAGCGAAGAGGGGATTTTATAGAGATATGCTAGGCAAATGGAAGAAATCAGAAAAAAAGTTGTCCGGAGTATCTTAACTGAAGCAAGACTGAGAGTTCAGGAGTCATGAATTCAGATTTTAATCCCAGTTCTTTGTGAGATATGAAGGCCATGGCTTAATTTATTGGCATTTGAAGTTTCCCCTTCAGTGAGAGTGAGATGAACCAGCTTACTAGTGGCTGAGGAGAAATATATCTGTTGTTGAGATTCAAAGGACTCTGAAAAGCTTCGACCTTCCCCCACGTGTCACTGAAGCCATTAAATTTTGGCTTTATTCAACAGTAAAGTTAAAATCGGCTTAGCAAGTATAGTACATTTCATTTTATAAAGAGTACACAGGCACATTGCTTAAAATAGGCTTAAATTGGACCTTGGCTATTCAAAGAAGGAGGGCACCAATGAAATGGAAGAAATGGACCGAACTGGGTGATAGGGAAGCTTGGAATATAGGCCTCACTCACCTCATAAGCTTGTCTCAAGAGATTTACAAAAGGGTTATAATTTTCACCATTATGGGCTATTATATGGTAATACTTCTTTCATGCAATGACAAAAAGAAGAACAATATACCAGGGGATAATTGTTCTTATTTTTTTCTTACGTAGTGATTGTTAAGGACAATAATTACTGGTTATAGAGGGAGGGGAGAGAGAGAGAGAAAGGGAGAAGTGGCAGATCAATCTAAATTCCCTTTTGCTTTGGGGATACATTCCTAGTTGAAAGAGTAAAAAGGAGCTTTCTTTTCCCAATTGTAGGAGAAGTCATGTAGCCTCATAGAACTATGTAACAGCCAACTTGGAAGGGACCTTACAAAGTGAACTAAATTCTGCCTTCTCTTTCAACAAATGAAAAAAATGGAGGCTCAAAGAAGATGATTGTCTTACTCAGCTTGTCGGTGTCAGATCCAGGTGACTCTTGACACTGAAGAGACACCATTGGCAGTAAAAAGATGTGTGGAATAACCAGAAAACACTTTTCTTCCCCAAGCCCTTCTGGTAATGTAATTCCTTAGACTGCTTTCTCCTCTTCTCACCTCTCTCCTCTAACTTCTCTCTTTTACTCATATTTTAGAAAAGAAAGTAACAACAATGATAATAATATATATTATTGAGAAGCTAATACTCACCTGTATTGTCCCACCCAGAAAAAAACACTCCTAATATTTTAAAAACACAAGCAATATACGAAAGCACTTTATTTTTCAATAAACTATTGAAAATGAAACTAAAGTCTTCCTTAAATTTCCCTTTATGGCATTATGGTTTTCTGTCACCAGTCTTAGAGGCAATGGCATGTGTCAGATGGATATTGTTACTCTTTTTTTTTTTTTTAATTTTTTTATTTCAGGAAATTATGGGGGTAAAAATATTTTGGTTACATGTTATGACTTTGCCACATGCCAACCATGATTTGAGACGTGCCCTTTCCCCCCTGCAACGCTCACCGCGTCCATTAGTTGTGAGTTTAATGTGAGCACCTTAGTGTTGATCAGTCAGTGCCAGTTTGATGGTGAGTACGTGTGGAGCCTCTTCTTCCAATCTTGTGATACTTCACTTCGGAGGATGGGCTCAAGTTGTATCCAGGAAAATATAAGAGGTGCTGGATCACCATCATTTCTTATAATTGAGTAGTATTCCATTGTATACATATACCATATTTTATTAAACCACTCATGGATTGATGTGCACTTGGGTTTTTCCACATCCTTAAATGTTACTCTTTTTAGTGTTTTCACTTACATGTATTTGAATTCATTGAAAATATGTAGCATTGGGGTCTGTGTGTGTTTAAAAATATAAATTGTTTTGTACTGTATATATAGTTCTCACCTTACTTTTGTTTCTCAACCATGTTTTTGGTATCTAAGTTGATATAATGTTCACCTAGTTTATTGTCTTTTATTGTAATATAGTATTTTAATATGTAAATACGTCACATTTTATTTTTCTATTCATTTATTGATGGACATATAGATTGCTTTGATTTTTTTAAAATTATAAACAACAATGTATTAAAAATCCTGATATCTGTCTATTTATGTACATGTGCCAATGATTCTCAAGGTTGAATACCAAGAAATTGAATTACTAGGTCATAGGAAATTCATAATTTTAATTTTATTAATAAGATGTCCTGACAATTTGACCCACAAAGTAACTATATTTGCATGACTGTCAGCAGAATATTAAAATACCAATTATTTTATATCTTCAACACTTAAAACTGTAAAACATTTTAATCTTGCCATTTTGCTATGTGAAAATAATATATCATTATTTTAATTGGTACTACAAAACTTGATAACCTTTCATATGTATATCAGCTGCTTATAGTTCATCTTTTATAAATTGCCTGTTCATAAACTTTGCCCACATTTATACTAGAGTATTTGTCTTTTTCTCTACTGATTTGCAGAGAGTTTTTATACATTGTGGATATTATTACTTTGTTCTATAAGTTGAAAAAATTTTTTTCTCCACTGTCTTATAAAAAATTTGTTCAAGGAATTTTATGTTATACAAAAGTTTTCAATGTTGATTTGTTCAAATGTAGTAGTTATTTTATATGTAAATCTTACCCTTTGAGCTTTGGTAAAAAATATATGAAGGAATCTTTTTTATTTATTTTTTAAATTTCAGAATATTATGGGGGTACACATTTGGTTAATAATTTGCTTTTGTACAGTTTATGTCAAAGCTATCAGTGTGCCCTTCACCTAGGTAGTGTGCATTTTACTCATTAGGTGTGAATTTACCCATTCCCTACTCCCTCCTCCCACCTACTTGATTTCCACTGAGTTTTACTTCCAAATGTGCACGTAAGCGTTGATTAGTTAGTTCCAGTTTAGTATTGAGTATATGTGTTTTCTTTTTCCATTCTTGCAATACTTCACTTAGAAAAATGGTCTCCAGTTCCATCCAAATTGTTACAAAAGATACGAGATCACCATTTTTTATGGGTTGAGTAGTACTCCATGGTATATATATATATATATATATATATATACCATATTTTATTGATCCACTCATGTATTGATGGGCACTTGACTTGTTTCCACATCTTTGAGGTAATGAATCATGCTGCTATAAACATTTGAATGCAAGTGTCTTCTTTATAAAATGTCCTTTTTTCCTCTGGGTAAATACCTCATAGTGGGATTGCTGTATCAAATGGTCGGTCTACTTTTAGTTCTTTGAGGTATCTCTATACTACTTTCTATAGAAGTTGTACTAGTCTGCAGTCCCACCAACGGTGTATAAATGTTCCTTTCTCTCCACATCCATGCCTACATCTGTTGTTTCAGGACTTTTTTTATTTTTATTTCTTTTTATTTCAGCATATTACAGTGGTACAAATGTTTAGGTTACATATATGCCATTCTCACTGCAGTTAGGTGATATCTCATTGTGGTTTGGATCTACATTTCTCTGATGATCAGACATATTGAGTATTTTTTCTCATGTATTTTGGCCATTGGTCTATTTTCTTTTGAAAAGTTTCTGTTCATGTCTTTTGTCCACTTTTTAACAGACTTGTTTGATCTTTTCCTTGCTGATTTGCTTGAGTTCTTTGTAGATTCTGGTTATCAGCCCTTTATTGGATGTATGAATGCAAATATTTTCCCCCATTATGTATGTTGTCCATATGCTCAATTGATTGTGTCATTGGCTGTGCAGAAGATAAAATATTGTTTCCTCTTTTCTTTTAACAATTTTAAGTTATATTTTGGATTTAAGTCGTAATCTGTGTAGGTATGAGGTAAGCATCTAATTTTTTTTTAATAAGGGTAGCCAATATTTTGATACAATTTTAATTTTTTTTGGCATCACTCCATCCTCAGGGGCAACCATTATTTAGATTTCTATCACTAGAGATTGGTTTGTTTGTTCTTGGACTTCATATAAATGTATACAGCATATGAGTTTCTGCATCTGGCTTCTTTTGTTTCACATAATGTTTTTGAGATTCTTATGTTAATCTTAATTTCCACGACCTTGCTAAATTTTCCTATTAGTGCTAATAGGTTTCAGTTAAATTTTTTTGTGTTATTTAAATAACAAATAGCATATAACATACACACAATGCAGCACATAATTGACAAAAACCAACCAAATTTAATCCTTTCCTACATAAGCCACACACATGCAAATATAAATAATGCATCAATATACATATAGAAAGGAGTGTATTTGCTTTATTATATTAATTAAAACCTGAAGTTCTAGTCAATGCCCAGTGATAGTGGTCATACTTACATTGTTCCTAACTTTAATGGGGACATTTCTAATGTTTCACTGTTAGGTTTGATATTAACTGTATGAATTTAATTAATATTCTTTTTCAGATTAGAGAAGTCCTTTTTATCAGTTTCTTCTGTTTATTTGGGTTTATTTTGTACTTTCTGAACTTCTTGATTTTAAAATTTAGTTGTTTGTTTTCTCAAGCTTTCTAATTTCCCAGTAAATGCATTTAGACTTTAATTGAGTGTGAGGACTATTTCAGCTGCATCACACACATCTTGCTGTATCTGTACATTGTAGTTTCATAATAATTCAGTTCTAGATTTTTTTAAAAAATCATGTTTGATTTCATAATCCATGGATTATTTGAAAGTCTGGGAAGTTTATTATTTTGTTTTGCTTTTTCATTTTCAGATGTATAGGACCTAAGCTCTAGTTTATATGAGAGCTTTTTAATTTTTTTAATTTAATCTTTTTCATTTTACATTGTAATCAGTAACTGTAGTCTAATTTATACTTTTTTTGTTTGTTTGTTTTGAGACTTCCTTTGCTCCAGTATACATACGGTCTATTTCTTGAATTGAATTTCCATGTGTGTTGGAGAGTGATGCATATTATACATCTGTTTAGTAATGGAACAAATTGCTTCCTTCTGATTCCATTACATAGAAATAGAAAAAAATATATTAAAAATGTTTCCATTTCACACCCACCAAGATGGCTATAATTAAAAAAAAATTGTAAATGACAAGTGTTGGCAAAAATGTGGAGAAATTTGAAATCTCATATATTGCTGGTGCAAATTTAAAATCATCCAGCCACTTTAGAAGACATTTAGGCAGTTTCTTAAAATGTTAAATATAGAGCTACCATATTACCCAGTAAGTCCACTTCTAGATATATACTCAAGAGAAATATGTACTCAAGAGAAAACACATGAAATACAAAAACTTGTATAAGAATTCTCGTGGCAGCATTATTCAAAATATTCTCAAAGTGGAAACAATCTAAATGTCCATTGATTGTTAAATAGATTAAAATATGTGACATATCCATGCAGTGGAATATTACTCAGTCATAAAAAGGAATGGCATATTGATACATGATACAATATATATAAACCTTAAAAACATTATTATAAAATAAAAAAATCAGACATGAAATCCTACAAATCATATTATACTGTTTACATAAAATGTCCAGAATAGGAAAATTCATAGAGACATAAAATAGATTAGTGGCTATCAGGGTTTGAATGGATGTTGAGTAGAGACTAACTGCTAATGGCTATGGGGTTTCTTTTTAAAGTGAGGAAAATCATCAGGAATTGGATGCTGGTGATAGTTGTACAATCTTGTGAATATACTAAAACCTACTGAATTTTACATTTCAAAATGGTGAATTCTATGATATGTGAGTTCTATCTCAATTTTTAAAAAAAGCTTGAATGAAAATTAGAAAAATTTCCTCAGGTCTCTGACTGTGTAGTATTTGATTACCCAGCAAGAATTTATTACTTTTTTCTGTTTCTCCTAGCTCTGTTAGTAAACCCAAAGAATATCTGGGTGACTTCTGATTCAAGATGCCAATTATTTTGTGCACATGTGTGAAGTTGAAGGATTAGAACATTGATTGCCTTATATTTAATTAGAATTCATTAAATTTAAATAAATGAAATTAACTAATTAAAAAATCTCTGATAATCCCTTGTTACAGTTCTCAAAAATTCAAAAAAAAAAATGGAAACCATTTAATTCCATAACTAGATCCCCAATTATGTGCAGAAATGCAACTTTATGCAATGACCTACAAATAGCAAGTACAATTATAGCTCATCATAAAAGGAAAGACTGACAGCCATAAGAGCTCAATGAATACTGATATTGGAAATAAATACTGATAATAATGAATAATTAATTCCTTTATTAATCTTCCTATAAGTCCATACTGATAGTTCATATAAACCATTTATGAAAATAAAATCATAGAAAAGATCTAGAGAAACACAAAAAATGATTTACTAATGTTTATAGCACCTCCTTTTAGGAGACAGTTAAGAATAGATAAATATTGATCTCTTTGAAATAGTTTAGATGTGGCCCTTTCATGAATGCAAAGAGATACACTTTTGTTTTAGTCTTTCTTACCCTAGGCATCAAATGTCAGTCTTCTGAGTCAATGAGAGAACTTTTTCTCTTTTCCCATGTTAGTTGACATAATACTTAAGTGGGTTAGCATAAAATTTCTTGCCTGTGTTTTGTGTTCATTTTTCTCCTTTACCCCAAGTCTTTTCAATCAAAACCTCTTGTGTGGTTTATTGCAAATCCTACATTCCAATTTGAAACTTGGAGTAATGAAAAAACAACTAACCCCCTAATTCAATTATTTATTTATTGACGTTTTCCATCACTTTTTCATTTATTTAGCAAAGGCTGAATGTTTGCCATATGTCTGTCCCTATGCTAAGAGCTAGTGATACAAAAATGATCAGTTCGGGTCCTTGAGGCTCTCACGATTTAGTGAGGGAAAACAAATGTATAAATGAGGAAAACTATGTATTTTTATAGGTGTTATAACAAAGATACAGGCAAGACGTTATTTGGAGCATAGAGAAGAAAAGTATTAAACTGAGAATAGAGAAGGAAGGGTGGGGGTATGGTCAGAGAAGACGTAAGTCAAGAAGAAAAAGCAGACACTGTTTAGATGGATAATAAGTAGGGTGAGAAATAGAAATCCAGAAATAGAAATCAGTTCAGCAAATTCATAGCATAAAATGAAAGTCACACAAATCAACTCTTGAGTTCTTTTATTGAGTATCTACTGTCTGAACACATTCAGAAACACAGTCCGTGCTGTAAGGTGCTGATAGACTATCAAGGAATCATGAGGCAGCTAATCCAGGTTTTGAATCTATTTCTAGCTGACTCTATACCATATGTTCTTAGCCGCCATGTTCCAAGGCCTCCGATGACATTTCTAATCTCTGCTTCACCTTAACCGTTTGTTTATTTGGTTCTTATTATGAAATCTTCCTGTCAAATGACTATTAAATAATCTCTTCAATTAAATAATCTCTTCAAATAAAGTTGGTATATTCTTAACAAAGTTTATCTCCTTGAAGTTAAGTTAGTACTTTCTAAACAAAAGAGCTTATCATTTTGCCAAACTCAACTGATATATTTTGATAACTTCCATAATCATAGAAACCATAACCCAAGTGCCCATCAATATATGAGCGGGTTAATAAAATGTGGTATATGTATACCATGGAGTACCATTCAGCTATAAGAAACAATGGTGATATAGCACCTCTTGTATTCTCCTGGATAGAACTGGAACCCATTCTATTAAGTGAAGTATCCCAAGAATGGAAAAATAAGCACCACATGTACTCACCAGTAAATTGGTTTCACTGATCAACACCTAAGTGCACATACAAGAACAACATTTATTGGGTGTCAGGCAGGTGGGAGGGAGGAGGAGGGGATAGGTATATACATTCATAATGAGTGCGATGTGCACCATCTGGGGGATGGACACTCTTGAACTATGACTTGAGAGGGGAGGGGGGCTAAGGGCAACATATGTAACCTAAACATCTGTACCCCCATAATATGCTGAAATAAAAAAAAAATAAAAAAATAAATTAAAAAGATAATCTGTTTAATTTCAAATGGCAAAGTCAATAAAAGCACTCTTTAATAATTTGCTAACTATTAAAGAACATGAACTGGTTGGCAGATGAATTATTCCACAATATTTGTCTCCTTCCAATAAAACACATTCAAATATGTTGAGAAAAAATCAAATAAAATCATTTTAGAAAAATTTCACTCTTAGTCCTGTCTAATCCTGACATTCTGTCTATGGTAAGTACTTTGTATTACTTTGATTATAAAGCATCTTTGTGTTATCACAATAGTTTGGCATTGTCTCTGCTTCTTTTGGGTCAAATGCCTCTGAGGTAGGATGAAAGATGGAATTGTTTTGATTATTCAGAACAATCCAAAACATTTTCCAAACTTTCTTGGCATTGTGAAATGTCAGACATGTTTTCCTTAAAAGAAAAACACAGATACACTTAGATGTATTTCCAGGTAGAATTAATCCATATCATATTGATTGGTTGATTGATATTGTCAAGATATTTCATTGAAGCTACATAAATAAAGGATTTTTTATAAACTCTTTGTAAGTATGGGTATTTTTTTGTTTTTACATATGAGTAAATATTTTCTGGCATAGGAATTTTATTTTTTTCATGGATTATTAAAGTATAGCACTGAAAATCTTGTTGATTCTTTGGAATTTTCACACTTTGAGGGGGTGGGTCAGATTAATTTCCACATGTAAGCTTTGGTGGTTATAATGTAGGCAGCATGGTACAGTAGTTGAATATGCAGATACTGGGGTCAGACTGCATCAGTATATGTCTGCATTTACCAATTTTTCACTATGTATTTTGTGCAAATTATGTAACTTTCTATACCTCTGTTTCCTCATTTCTAAGATGGTGGTTATAATAGAATGACTCTGAAGGTTAAATAAGTTAACACATGTGAAGCATTGGAACAGGCACATGATACATGCTCAATACTCATTGCCCATCATTTTATGTATCATACTACAAGGATATTATCAATTCCTAGCAATAAAATCGTTCCCAAATATATTGTTTCACATTCCTAGAACCTGTTCCCATCAAATCTGAGTCAGTAACATTTTTTACAAGCACTTTAGATGGCTGTGCCATAGGTGGCTCTGAGATGTCAGTTTGGGAAACATTGTGCTGGGAACTGATTTGGGACAAAAGCAATCATATTTCATTTGATATCAAGTCTGCAGGAGGCTATGCAAATTTTTCCTATGAAATATTTTCTATTGTCAAATATAAGATTCCGCAAGTTTGGTCAGTGTTTAAGATTTCCAACAAGGATGGTTTGAGGAAGACCTGATCTTCATGAACCCGCAAAGTACCATCTTAAACAACCAAATACATTCACTACAATGTGATCTCTGAGGTCACAAAGATATATTTTATTCTCAGTACCACAGGTCCTATTTCCAAATTTCTGATTCCACTCTTTCCTTTCATTCCTCTCAGCTCCATATCTAGGGTATGAATATAATCAAGCTTATTTGATGAGTTAGAAACACCAGGTCAATATGTGGTTTAGATAGAGATATTTATATTCAAATAAAATTGTCATTAAGCAAACAGTACAATGACTGGCTGAATAAGATGTTCCTTTGGCCTGCATTATATAGTAGTATCAAATTAAGGAAATTCAGGCCAGAATTTTTTTTTTTTTTGGTTACTCTTTAACTCTAATGTAACAGGCTTTTGTCTGCTATAAACATTCACACACAGATGAAGTATATACAAATTAAATCTCAGACATAACTAATACTAAATATCAGGGAGATTATTTCAGTATGTGATGTGACAGACATGGTAGATAGTCAAAATATTTAATAACAATTAAATATTTAATAACTTTTGCACTAGGCTTATCAGAACAGATGTTGGAGGAAGCCAACTGGCACAGCTATCCTGGCAAGTCCTAGCTGCATATTATGCCTTCTTTGTTTTCTCAATAATTTGGGAATTATTGAAGGCAAGTATTAACTGACCAATTTTTTCATGGAGATGTTGTGATCAATAAAACAGAAACATTTATCAAAGAGACTATTCCTTGCCTAATGTATGTTCTTAGTGCCTAAATCAGTTGGCATGCATTTATTTCTGGGTTCTCTATTCTGCCCAATTTTTCATATGTCTGTTTTTATACCAGTACTATGATGCTTTAGTTATATTTGAAGCTAAATAGTGTGATGCCTCCAGCTTTGTTCTTTTGGCTCAAGATTGCTTTGGCTGATTGAGGTCTTTGTGGTTCCATATTAATTTTAGATATTTTCCTAAATTTTCTAGATTTTTGAAGAATGTCATTGGCATTTTGATAGTGATTGCATTGAATCTATAGATTGCTTTAGATAGTGTGGATATTTTAGTAACATTAATTCTTCCAATCAATGAATATGGGATATCTTTTCATTTATTTGTGTCCTCTTCAATTTCTTTCATCAGTGCTTTGTAGTTTTCACTGTAGATATCTTTTACCTCCTTGATTAAATTCATTCCTAGGTATTTTATTTTTATTTTATTTCTCATAGCTATTATAAATGAAATTGCTTTTTTGACTTCTTTTTTAGGTGGTTTGCTATTGGTATATAGAAATGCTACTAATTTTTGCATGTTGATTTTGTATCCTGCCACTTTATTGACTTTGTTTATTTGTCCTAGTAGTTTTTTTGTGTGAAGTCTGTAGGGTTTCTCTATACATAAAATTATGTCATCTGCAACAAGGAAAATTCAACTTCCTCCTTTCCAACTTGGATGTCCTTTATTACTTTGTCTGGCTAAGATTTCCAGTAGTGTGTTGAATAAAGGTAGTTAACGTGGGCATCCTTGCCTTGCTCCAGATTTTAGATGAAAAATTTTCAACTTTTCTTCATTCAATATGATGTTAGTTGTGGGTTCGTCATATATGGCCTTTATTGTGGTGAAGTGCATTCCTTCTATTATTAATTTGTTGAGAATTTTTATCAGGAAGGGATGGTGAATTTTATCAAATGTCTCCTCTGTGTTCATTGAGATGATCATATGGTTTTTGTCTTTCATTCTACTAACACGATGTATCACACTTATTGATTTGCATATATTGAACCATCCTTGCATCCCTGAGATGAATCTCCTTTGGTCATGGTGAATAATGTTTTTCATGCGCTGTTGGTTTTGGTTTATTAGTATTTTGTTGATGATTTTTGTAAGTACATTGATCAGGGATACTGGTCTGTATTTTTGTTCTTGTATTAATATTTTCATCTGGTTTTGGTATCAGGGTAATGTTGGCCTTGTAGAAAGAGTTTGGAAAAATTCCCTCCACTTCAATTTCTTGAAATAGTTTGAGAAGAATTTGTACTTCTTTAAACATTTGGTAGAATTCATCAGTGTAGCCACTGGTCCTGGGCTTTTCTTTAATGAAAGACTTATTACTGATTTAATCTCATTACTCATTATTGATCTGTTTAGGTTTTCTATTTCTTCATGATTCAATCTTGGTAGGTTGTATGTGTCCAGGAATTTTTCCATTTCTTCTAGGTTTCTAAATTTCTCAGGGTATAGTTGTTCATAATAGTCTTTAATGATATTTTGTATTTTTGCGATATCAGTTGTAATGTCCTATTTTTCATCTCTGAACACACACTGGGGAAAGGATAGTCTACTCAATAAGTGGAGAGGGAAAAATTAGATATCCACATACAGAAAAATGAAAATAAAGCTCTATCTGTCACTACTTACAAAAATTAACTTAGAGTGAATTAAAGACTTAAGTGTAAGATCTGAAACTATAGAACTACTAAAAGAAAACATAAGGAAAACACCATATGACATTGGACTGGGCAAGGTTTTTTTTTTTTTTTTTTTGGATGGGACTTCAAAAGCACAGGCAACAAAGGGAAAAATAGACAAATGCAATTACATCAGATTAAAAAGCTTTTCTGCACAGCAAGGGAAACAATCAACAGAGTGAAGAGACAATCTACAGAATAGGAGAAAATATTTGCAACCTGTGCACCTGACAAGGGATTAATATACAGAATATATAAGAAACCCAAACAACTCAATAGCAAAAAAGCACAAAATGATCTGTTTAAAAAATGGACAAAAGATCTCAATAGACATTTCTCAAAAGAAGACCTGCATAGGACCAACAGGTATATGACAAATTTGATGATTACACATTATATACATGTATCAAAACACTATTCTATACTCCATAAGTGTGTTCAATTATTATATGTCATTTAAAAATAAAGAAAACAGAAATAATACTAGATATGTCAACAGAGAGAATATAATATAGAAAATTGTTAAAGAAGTGTTTGAGGACAGAAAAAGACAAATAGTAACACTGATGTAACACAGATATAAGAACTATAGGATATAGCTGTCTATCCTAGAGCCAGGGGAATAGAGTGAAGATATTGGGATTACTGGAAAAATAAGCCCAGTGGAAAGGCAACACAGATTGGGATTTAGATTTTTGAAAAGGATATTCTACCTGTTGATACCTAAGGAATTTTGAGAAGGGCTCAATGGAATTGGTACTCAGAACTCTGAGAGAGGATGTTGCCCAAATTGTATAACACTTCTGAAGGAGAGCGATGGGCTGTTCCTGAGAGTGCCACAAAAAGCTAGAGAAATTTGCTCCGCTATCAACCTAAGTGCCTGTTCTGGGGCAAAACTGATACGAATGGAAAGCAGATTTTGTTTTCACCCTCCAATCTTCTAGACTTCCCTAGAGTGCTTCCTATTGGTAGAATACACAAGAAGCTACCTGATCAAGGAAAAATATATTTAACAGACAGATAGCCCCAGTGTTATCAACACCATGTATAGAAGTATTGATTAGAGCTGAAAGACAATAATTTTAAAATCAGCACAATTGGATGGGTTGTGGCAAAAACAAAATGAAACAAAACATATATATGTATTATATATATAAAATATATAGTTATATAAAATGGTAAAATCATAGAAACTTTAATAAATTAAATAGCTTATTTACTAATTTATTATTACTGGCAAATATGATGGCAGGCTAGAATCTTGAAACTGTCCCACCATAAAATACTGAAAAATGGCAAAAAAAAAAAACACAATAGTTTCAAGCCCTCTTTTAAATAAATACCTGAAGAAGCAAAAACAGGAGTTCAGTGAAGTTAGTGAGCACAGAGGTCACAGGGTACCTGTAGCATCTCCTGATGGAAGTTAACTATGGATAGTGGGTAGCCTAGAGTTTAAGTTTCAATGGCAGACTGGTGCAGTGAGGAAGGTGTGGCAAAGGTAAAGCTCTGAAACATCCAAGAGGTGAGAAAATAGAATGAAAATCTTGTATTCCTTTCTCTGCCTATTTTGTGAGCCAGCAAAATCTACACCCTCAGGGAAGTAGGGAATGAGTAAAAATGTACCCTGCAGTTGCAGAATGCAAGGAAATTGATTACCTCAGTTTTAACTCTAGGTAAAGAAGAAAAAAAAAATCCTTCCTGGAGAATATATATATTATATAAAAGCCAGCATTTATGTGGATTTTGAGCCTGAATTTATACCATTTACTTGAAACAAAAACTGTAAATGGAGAATTCTTATTTAATATATTCCTAGGTAGGTAGTACTTGTAAGTGTCTACAGAAAAAAATAATATCCTCTCTGGAAGAAAACAACCTTGATTTAGATCAAAAAGACTTGCTTGTGATATAGTACCAATGATTATGGACTCACAATAGAAAAGTAACAAAGCCATGAGGAAATAAAACATCATTAGCGGGAGTTAGCAGAAGCAATACGCAGCAGAACAGACCCAAAGACCTTCAACTAATAGAATTTTAGGATGCAGAATAATTTTTTAAAAATTTTTATTAAAGGCCGGATGTGGTAGCTCATGCCTATAATCCTAGCACTCTGGAAAGCTGAGGTGGGAGGACCCCTTGAGATCAGGAGTTTGATACCAGCCTGACCAAGAGCGAGACCCTGCCTCTACCAAAAATAGAAAAATTACTCGGACACGGTGGGTGTGTGCAAGTAGTCCCACCTACTTGGGACTAAGGCAGGAGGATCACTTGAGCCCAGGAGTTTGAGGTTGCAGTCAGCTGTGATGACACCACTGCACTTTGGCCTGGGTGACAGAGCATAATTCTGTCTCAAAAAAAATAAATAAATAAAAATAAATAAATAAATTTTTATTAAAGACATGAAAAAGTGAACAAAAACATGAATCAGAAGCCAGGGTTAAAGAAAATAACAAATTTTTAAAAGTATCAAAATAGAAAAATGTAAGTGAAATTAAATATTCTGTGGAATGCATAGTCTGTAGAAAGATTCAATAGCAGATTAGATCAGGGTCAACAAACTTTTTCTGTAAAGGGGCAGACTTTCTTTTTTTGTTTTAAATTCTTCTTTTTTGTTTGTTTTCTAATTTTTACAGCCTCTTAAGAATGAGAACCATTCTTAAGATTTTAGGTTATACAAATACAGGTTGTGGGCCAGGTTTGTTCTTTCAGTCCATAATTTGCTATCTCTGGATTAGATAAAGCTATAAAGATATCTAGTTATCCAGAGGTAGATCTAAAGAAATTACATGGAATTCAGAACAGAAAGACAAAAATGATACAAAATACTAATAAAAGATTAAAAAGATAGAGAATAAGGTAAAAAGTCAAATTGCCATCTAGGAATTACGAGAATGGTAATTATTTCAAGAGATAACTGCTAAATTTTTTCAAGAATTATTAATAATAAGGAATCATCCTCAAATTTGAGAAGTCCTGTGAATCCCAGGTTCATAACTAAACAATCTGAGAAACAAAAAGCAGAGAACTTACAGAGGTCAGAGTATCTTCATACGTAAATTGACAACTAATTTGAGAGCTAATTTATTAATAGTGATAAACAAAGGCTAGAGGACAGTGGATAATATCTTCAAAATGCTGAGAAAATGTAACTAGCAATTTAAAATATATTTCTATTTTACAGCTTTGTCTTCCTTCTTATCCTTGATAAATTTCATGAAATCAGTATCTCTCCCTCAGATTTGCAGTTGCTCTGATTCCATGAGATAGAGATGGATGAAGTCACCCTCCCTGTCTTTCTGGCTATGGGGAAATTAGACTGGTCTATGGAGTAGAGATTTTTATGTGAGTGTCCAAACACTTCCTTTCTATCCAGAAGATAGCTAAGAGTATAGTCCTGAATAATAAAACCTCTGAACAACCAAAATAAATGGCAAATCTGCATATTAAAGCCCATGTATGTTGTTATCAAACAAGTCTCTCAAGTATATGTCTATCTTATTCATTGCTATTTCCCCAGCCCCAATGAAATGCCATAAGCATGAGAGCAGTTATTACATATTGGTTGAAGAGATGAATGAAATGGTTAATGAATAAAGGAGATGATTCTAGATGACAGATTATTCAAATGTTAATAAATCCCCCAAATGGAGTCTTTCTTTTTGGAGAACTTCCTTAGCATTGTGTATATGTTGCAATAGTGCTTACAATGCTATATTATAATTCTTTATTTTCATATTTACTGTTTTCCATAGTATTCTTGAAGGGCAGTACTGTATATTTTTTTTTTTGCTTTTTTTTTTTTTTTATTTCAGCATAATATGAGGGTACAGATGTTTAGGTTACGTGTGTTGCCCTTGCCCCCCCTCCCCCCCTCAGTCCAGGTTTCAAATATGTCCATCCCATTGCGTGGTGCACATTGCACTCTTTGTGT
>CAUYSK010080083.1:0-21245 GCA_963575035.1 Avahi laniger | reverse complement strand
GAAAATGTTGGAAAAACTCTTACAGACATTGGCCTAGGCAAAGAATTTATGAAGAAGACTCCAGAAGCAATCACAGCAGCAACAAAAATATTAGTAAACACATGGGACCTGATCAAATTAAAAAGCTTCTGTACAGACAAGCAAACAATCATTAGAGTGACTAGACAAACTACGGAACAGGCAATGCAAAGACAATTTATGTAAAAGAAGCATTTGTACCCCCATTGTATTCTGAAATAAAAAAAAGAAAAAGAAAATTAATCGAATGCTCTAAATAATTGTAAAGAAGGAAAAGTGAGGTTGAGCTCCTCTTGGTCTAACATGGCACCTCACGCAGAATAGGCACCACACATAATTGTACATGGTAGATATCCAGTAGATACTTTTTTTGATTAATAACTGAATCAATAACAGGCCTCAGTTTGGGGAGAATCTCTCCCTGGGAGTTGGCTTTTTCCCTCCTCCAAAAGGAAACCATGAGCAAGAGGAACATAGAATGGCAGACACAGGTTCGTTCACACATTGATTCCACATCTATTTGTTAGGAGCCTATTATATGTTTGGCACTATTCTGGCCACTGGGGATAAAGAGATGAACATAAAAAATTCCCTGACTTCATAGAATATGCATTCTAGTGAGGAAGAGCAGTAATACAGAAAAAAAAAGTGCACATGTCTAATGCATGCTAGCTCTCTTTAAGGACTTGGAAGAAAAACAAGACTGAATAAGGAGATAATGAGTAATTAGCATACGGTGGCATTTTCATGGAGCAAAAAGGGAAGGTAGTGATAATTTGAGATTAGGATCTAGACATGACATTTGAGAGAAAAATCCAAATGAGAAAGTGACTGTGGGGAAAATAGCAATGTAAAGGCCAGGGGCAGGGCTGAGTTTGACAAGTGCGTTCTGACCTATAAGAACTCCAGGCTGGTTGAGAGGAGTGCAGGAGGGAGAAAGCAGGGCAAATGGAGGTGGAGAGGTAGGCTGGGGCCCATCATGCACAGGCAAGGCTGGCTAGATAACTTGGGAGTCCTAGGGAAAAATGAAAATATGGGGTCTTTTGTTCAAAAAGCAGTTAAAAAATGACTTTGAAGGTATTAAAATAAAAAAGTTTTTTCTTTCTTCTGCAGTCTCTCCCTCATGGTGATTTTATTTGGTGTTTAGTCCCACTCCCTTGAGTATGGGGCTACTCAGGGGGAAGTGCAGACCCTCATAGGCACCTGGGGGCCCTGCTTTGCTACTCAGTGCATGCAAAATTCCCTGACTTCATGGAATATGCCGTGTTCTTCCTCCTTCCAGCCCCTGGACCACCAATCTGCCCTACCTTGGCTGGGGGGAGGGAAAATCAATCTCCTCTTCCCATGGACTCTCTCCATTCCACAGTGGATAGGTGGCATCCAAGGGATTGCAACTTCTGTGCTGAAACATGTTCAGTACCTAGATTGGGGGGTGAATGTGAGAAGCCTGCCCTGCTGGCCACCATCCCCCCCATCAATTGCCTGTCAAAGTGTTGCATTTGATAGCTCAATTCAGGTCTTCCCTGGGTGCAAGGCATCAGCTGTCATGTGTCAGAGGCAGGGAGGGGGAAGCCAGGAGGGGCCTTGGACACCAGAAAGTAGGGAGTCAAAACTTGTCCTGGGGAGGCCGGGAAGTGCTAGGGGGCTGGATTGCCCATGAGTTAGGGCACATGCTTTGTTGTCCACTGGATTTTACTTTCAAAACTCAAGTTCAGAGATAAATTATTAACACTTACAACTGCAGAGCATTGAACCCCAAACATGGGACTCTTCTCTGGGTGCAGGGGTTTGCATGAATGGGGTGGTCGAATGCCCATGGGGCAGGCCCTGTGTACAGGCTATGGCAAAGACTCTGAGCTTTATTCTAAATGAAATGGATGGGTTGGGAATGGGCATTTGGGGAGAGTGGCAGAGAAAATGATCTGACTAATGTTTAAAATAAATTGTCCCAGCAGCTCTGTCAAGGAAGAAGGCACAGGGCGAAACCAGGTAGAATACCAGATGATAGTGGCTTGACTCTGGGCGGCTCTGATGGAGATAGTGAGAAGTAGTCACATTTCAGGAGTATTTTATGGAACAATGTCTCATTTAGTTTTAAGGAAACTCTTTTGGAAAAATTGTTCAACGCGAGGGAAGGTTTATTGTAGACTTGAGGGCAGGAACCAGTGACAAACTCCTCCATATTCACCACCATAATGGAATATGATCAAATATTTCCAGAATTTAAAATAGTAGAGAATAATATTAAGTACAAAGAAAGCAATTATTTTAAAGTGGCAAATTTAGAATATTTTTTATTAAGAAACATTTTTCAAACAAGCAAGTATAAGTATCAAGATCACATGATATATCTAAAACACTACTTTGGACTAAAAGTAACAAGTTAATTTTATAAAAGAAAAATATCCTGACCGCAGTCCCAGAACTTGGAGAGAAAATGCTTTTGCTGAATGTTAACCAGGATAGGTGGTACCCAGTTCTTCAACCTGTCGCTAGAATCTCTGGGAGGTAAAGCAGGAAATATGTGCTCATTAGTTTGGGCCTGGGGCATCCTCAACCTGAAGTCCCAGCTCTGTCCCAGCTGTGTCTTTGGGCCTGGTGAAGCTGTTGCTGAGATACGGGTCCCCATTAGCACAAATGCCAGCCCATCACGCCAAGACCACACCTCTGTCAGCTCCCAGTCTTTCCCTGGAGGGGGCCGCCCTTCTGCCTGGTTCTCTTTGGATGGATGCCCACCTTTGTGTCTTGGGACTGTTCTTCCTTTACTCCTGAAGCGGAAAGTAACTACATAGGAGGAAAAGGTGCCCTTTTCTGGGACATGATAAGAATCAATTCATATTTTTGAAAGTGCTCCCAAAAACATTATTATTTAATTCCCATTAACATTTTCCAGCAACATTAACTATCTTGACATCATGAGAGGAGGGTGGTGATGAATGTTGGAAGAAGACTGCATTGCCTTTCAAAGTATCACATAGCTGAAGTTACTACTTTGATATTTAATGAGAAAAAAGGCCAAATGTCTAGCAAAAATGGAGGGAAAGGGTAAGGAAAATTATTACAGATAAAGTTTGTATGCTTCAGTTTGTTCACCTAAAACCTCAGAAATATAGAGTCGAAAATATGTTTTTCATTCCCGAGCCAATGATGCTGCTAAGACATAAATGGGGCGCCGTGGTGGCAGAGAGATGTTTCCACCTGTATTTCTTCTCTTTGCAAGAAAATGTTTGGAGTGATGCAAGGGGCCAACCACACATTCTGTCAAGTTCTGAACTTGTCATTTTTAAATTTCTCTTCAGGGGGTATAAAATGGACCTGCAAATGTACTATTTCTTTTCCCAAATGTGAAATCCCAGGTTTTGTACTTTGGACCTTTTCAAAACTTGCTGTCCTGGATTAATATTTCCTTTCCCGGTGTTAGAATGAGTGTCAGTGTAGTTTCAATGTACCAGCTTGTTTTCCTTGTGATACCCTCAAGGAAAGGCATTGTGGGAGCTGCCTGTAGTCCGCGGCCACAGGCAGAACTGTACAACGTGGCACGTTGTCTGAGTGCACAGATAAATCCAAACTCAGAACTGGCCCTGTCAGCTCAGAGAGCTCAGAGACGTGTCTGGCATCACAGCCGGTACCTTTCTATTGCACTCAGACGTGTTTCCATGGCAAAGGAGCTGTTCCATTCACTGCTACAGTGTTGCTATGGTGCTTTGCATGTTATTAACATTTTGATATATGTAGAAAAGCACTGAAGCATTTTGTATTTTCTAAAGGAATTATCTAGTGTTTATTTTAGTGTAGATAAGTCAATATATCAGAAAATAACCATTATGATTTGCTATTAATTTAATATAACTTTTTGCATTTAAAAAGATGGATCTCTAGTGCCTCATGTGAAAGGCTGAAAGGGGATTTTGACAATGTCATCTTTCTCAATATGTCTTATGTTGACATCAGAACAAGAATTTCATTCTACTGAGAGTAGTCACTTAGGAGGTAGAATCCCACTTCTGTTAGCATAAAGAGATTATGGAAGATGCTAATCCAGGAAGAAATTTGACAGCAGGTACTCCTTGTACTACTCTTGGGTGGTGGGAGGCTTGGACTATTCCAGACCCTTTTTGCCTGGATTCCCCTTGCCCTAACTACTACCATACCACACTGGTGGGTACAGGGGGTCTAGGACCAGGTGTACTCTCCCAGGATGCATCCAGGAAGCTAACACAGGTCCTCCCTGTATCTTAGGACTGTTTTTCCTCTACTCCTCAAGCGGAAAGTAACTAGCTAGGAAGAAAAGGTGCCCTTTTCTGAGACATGATAATAATCAATTCATATTTTTGAAAGTGCTTCCAAAAATGTCATTATTTAATCCCTATTAACATTTCCCAGTGTTGCCTTGGGGACAGCGTCCCTTTCCCTGGGGACACATTTATGTCTAAGCATTACCTCTTGATCTCTTTTTTGCCTCCCCACTCTGAGGAATCGTATCAAGTCTATGGCAAGAAAACAAGCTCTGTACCATGCCGTCTTTATAAATCTATTCAATCTGCATTCTGTGCTAAGGGTTTCGAAGTCTACTTTGAGACATAAAAGCTAAAGATTGACTCATTAGTTCTATTATTTTTCTGAGACTTTACTTCCATAGCTAGTGTCTAAAATATGTGTAATAATTGTGTGGCGAAAAGGAAAATAGTCTAAGTTTACCCTGTTAGAAATACAATATGGTCACGCACTTCTAGAACATGGAATGCAGCAGAATATGTTAACACAACTTGTACTTGTACAGCTAATTATCCATAGCATCATTTCTACCCATATGGTCTGATTTCATGTGATTGCAAGTGTTTTAGAGCTTGGAGAGACTATAGAGTTTATCTGGTCCACACTGTTGTTGCTTTTTCCTTTCCTTTCCTTTTTTCTTTTTAACAGAAAACTAAAGAATATGGAGTATAAGTGACTTATTTGCACATGGTTCTACATATAGAGTCTGAGTCTACAGTATAACTGAGTCCCTGAACTTCTATTAGTGGGCTCTTTCCATAAAATCCTGATGCACTCAATGGTGCAATGAAGGGTCTTCCAGCCATCGGGATCTCCCCTCATGGGTGAGACCCCAACATGGAAGCAAACTCAGCTTTGGCAAAGAATCTAGTATGTGAGGAAAGATTCTCCAAGCCCATGAGATGGCCTTAATGAACAAATGTTTGGGAAAGAAGAAGCCATTGGTTGGGATCAGATGAAAAATTCTGTAAAACGACCATCCAGTTAAATAAGTACGATTCTGAGACACTGGGCTACTCTGAGAATCTGATCAAAGCTACAGACCCCTACCCAGAAAAAATGTATGTTTGCACAAAATTTTGCAAATACGTTTAGGTGGTTTGCAGAGTACCTAAAACCCAACCTATGAATCCATTTTAAGAACCCTACTATAGAAACAAGATCCTTTTTTGAGGTAGCTGGTAGTGTCTGGTAAAACACCACAAGGCTGCCTTCCCCAGGGCACCACCCTGGTGGTTGCAATAGAGGGAGTAGGTATAAAAGGGTGGGTCCCAGGGTCATTTCAGAGGGTGGGAAGCAGTAACTTTTGGATTTGAAATATTTTAAGAGTGTGAGCATTGACAGAAAGCTACACTCACCCTTCAATCAAAGTCACTCTTGGCGGGGCGAGGGCTACAATGAGCCTGGTGCGAGCAAGGTTAACGAGGGCCAAAACAGAGAAAGGGCTGTGCGAGTGAACAAAGGCAATCTTGTTGGCTCTTCGGTTCTATTTGAGCTGATAAGCCACTTGGGAGGCTGTACTTTGGGGAGAAGGGAGCTACAACCTTCCTTAACTTGGCAGAAAAGAAAGACACATTGCTGATTTCCAAGCTCTCTGGTCCTTGGAGACTTTATCCAGTAGCAGCAACAACAATAAAAACACTTAATAAGAAGCAGGGTCTTGGAATTTATATTTCTCATTACTTTGAATCTGAGTCCCTTAATAGAAGGGAATGGAGGCTGGCATGGGATTTGGGGTTTTATGGTTGGGAGACAGTGTTCCCCATTCACTGAGTAATCCGTAAATGTTTATTCAGCACCTTCGATGGGACCAACACTTTGCTGTGTGTTGGGAATAAATGACACAATGGTGGACATGGTCCCTGACTTCATGAAGTGTAAGTTCCAGCAAGAGATGTTGACAAGTACACTGACAATTGGTGTGATACAAGGCGTGGCACAGGGGACCCTGGGGGTGTTCCTGACCAAGGTTGTGAGGATACTTCCTGGAGGAAATGGAGACTCGAAGTTGGGTTGAGGGGAAGAGGGAGGACCAAAGCGTTCCAGGTGAAAAAAAGTGCCCTGTGACAGTGCTGGCTCCTCAGAGACATTGAGTGAAGGCGGTGAGGGTGAGGGATGAGCTACTCATTGTAGGCAGGTACTGGACCACAGCATGAGGTGTATAGGATATTCTAAAAGGTTGGGACTTAAACCTGAAAACAAGGAGGAACATTGAAGGGTTTTATGTGGGGAGAAAACCCAATGCACCATTTAGCCTGGTATGACTGCACCAGGAAGAGCGACCTTGACAGATGCTTCATGGTAATATGCCATTTGTCCCATTCTCATGATGCTTAGACCCTTAGGGACAGAAGAAACCAGAAATAATCTTGCCCCCTGTACCTCTTCAGGCCCACACATAGATGCATGGTACTTGTGGCTTTGGATATAAATCCTAGAAATAAATCGACCTATGCACAATTTTGCTTCCCATCCCTTCCCATGCATCCCAGTGTTGTTTGTCCAATGCAACTGAGGATGGCACCACTACTTGGTAGTCCTTCGGAGAGAACGCTAATGTCCCATCCCGTGGAGGACAGAGAAGTACGGGAGCTAAAACTGTGGACTCTTTCTCTCTTTGCCCTTGTTTATTAAGCCCCTCCTGCCTTCTTCCTTCCTCTCCCCGGGAGGAGAGAGACTCATCTGCTTGGTAAGACAGAGAAGGGCTCTGACCACACATGCCTCAGCCTCTTCTTGGTCCTCTCTGTTTGGAGCCACCTGTTGTCAGGATCCCACTGTTCTGCTTATGCCTTCAGAGCTTGCACGGGTGCACTCTGTCTCTGCAGTGGGGAGACCTGTGCTTCAGAGTGTAGGCTCTCTTTGTGGGAGACACATTAGGAGCCATATTTTAGTTGTCGGTCAAGCTGCATTCTGAAGTTCAGCCATCCTAGTAATAAAACTAATGTTTTAGTTTCTGTCTTTCTGATTCCTGTATCCACCTCATATTTGGCCTGAACTCAAGAGGGGAAGAAATACATGTGATCACTTAATTCCTGAAAACTGGAAGAGTGATAGCATCACTGACTTTTCCTTATCTACACTTGGATTGCTAGTTTTCTGCTTGTCTTTGCTAAAGTCTGGGTGTGATAAGACTCATCCTTATTGATCTAATTAAGCCTCCAATAACCATTAGGAGACAGCAGTCTACATAGCGGGAGGAACCTGGACAGGGAGAAAGCTTGAGAGCCCTTCACCTTCCACATTCACCTTAGCTAACATAAAATTTCAGTTCCTTCCCCCAGGAAAGCAATGAGAGAATTCATTTGCATAGAGGAGGCTGTTAAGCCATCTATGCAGAGCATTTAGAGGACTGATGGGGAGATTGAAAGGTGGAAAGTGTGGAGGGAGAAAACACTGCAGAGTTTTTTTATCCTCTTGAGTCACCTAGTGTCTAGGGAATCAGATTTTGGATATTAACCTCATCCCTGGCTCCATCTTATTTGCATAACCTTATTTCCCATTTCTCTTATTAGTCATTTTAAACTTATTTTATCTTAACGCACAATAGGCATCTTTATAAACTTCTTAAGTCATTTAGCAACAAGGTAGGGAAGAGGTAAATAAATAAAATCCTCCTCAAATATTCAAGTCCCTTCAGATCAGCCTGGCTGCACAATCTGCTTTGACATGAAGTTGCATGATTTAGAAATACTCAGGTTTATGTAATCCATGAAATGTGGCAAAGTTCAGTGTAAATGATTTCTAAAAATTATTAGTATCACTGCTGTGCTCTACTAAGATAGATTTTTCAGATCTGTTCTTATTTTCAATTCATATTTAAATTAATTTGGTAATTAAATTTAATGGCTACTCTATTTCTGAAACATGTCCAGAGACCAGCCAATACTGGTCTGTGAGCCTCAAGATGCAGCCTAGTTAATATTCTGTTGCTAAATATCTATGGGGAAAAAACACTGCTCATTAATCAGGTCTGTGCCTCACCAAAGTGATTCCCTAGATTGTGGAGTATAAAGTTGGATGATCATGGATTGTTTGGGGGAGGAGTGGGGCAAGCAGACCCTTCTGAGCATCTGACTGCTGCAAATACAACCAATAGAGAAGTCTGAGAATGAATTACGGAATGATGGATGGTGGGAGCTCAGATTTGATTGAGCCGAGAAACCTACATTTCTTCAAAGACATCATCTGTTCTGCATTGAGAAAGCATTCAATCTGACATTGATATCCTTTTGAAGCCTATCTCTATCTGTTCTAACAAGAGTTTGTGTGAATTCATCTTCAGCAACCATTTATTTGGTGGCTCCTGTGTTAGGTGCTAACCACATCTCCTCCCAGAATTCTGGCTCTGGTTCTAGTTCCTTCTGAGGGTTGTATAAGGAAGGAAATTCATGGTCATATATTTCAGTTTGCTGTTTCTTTTGTCCACTGATTCCATCTTATACATGATGATCCCTTATATCCCCAAATTCAGAGTCTCATGTCTACAAATATTTCAACTCTCTGACTGTAATTTCCTTATAATCCGGAGTACACAGGAACATGCCTTAAATAAGCATTTTATTCCTTAATCATTCTAATGTTTTCATCTCTATTCTTATTTACTATTCTGATTCCCTGTAAGTGCATGCACACATGTACACACACATACACACACACACACACACACACACATACTTCCATACATCTGCTGAGTTGGCAGACTGGCAGGTTCAGCATGTATCGGGAAGAAGAAAATACCACTTGGTAATAACAGATTTGGTAGGAAAACTTTTTCTTCTCTAAGGGTAAAAAGGAGGAACCATGTTCCATATTAAAAGAATGGCACATATAATTATCCCAGCTGTAAATAAAAATACCCCACCGCGGTTAGCACAAGGAGTCTCCCAACCCTGGGCCTCCAAAAGAGACAACCAGTTGTATCAGATGCCCTTTTCTTTCCGGGGCTACGGAATATGAAGCTTGACCTTACGGGCTTGGGGCCATTTTCTTTGTTGACTCTGATCATCTGGATGGAGAGTCCAAGACAGGGACTTTCTCTTGGGCTGTCACTCAGAAGCAGAAGCACAGGAAACACTTGTTCCGTGACCTTTCCCACTTCCTCTCCATCAACGCTGTATTGAGCTATTCCTGCAATCACTCCAGGCATGATTGCCGATTACATTTGCATCTCTTCCTACCTTCAGCCCCGCAGTCTGTAGCAGGAGTGTGATGGTGCCGATAGCCTCTCCCCGTCACCCTGGTGATATCAGGTGAGTAAAGCTGTCCTCCAATCCTCCAAGCCCATCACCCCCACCACACTAGCCACACCTGAGCAGTGGAATTCTACAGATAAGGAAAGACAGTGAATCATCAGCTGGCCCCGGCAATTTAATTCAAAATCATTATGACTACCTGCTCTGTTGTGGGAACTGTGCTGGGTGCTGCAGAGACCAACATGGAGAGCAGAAGCTGCTTCTGGTGAGAAAATCATTCATTCATTTAATCAGTCATTCATTCAACATTCATTGACTGCTTCTCAGGGGCCAATGTGCTAGCTGCTGAGAAATACAGCAGTAAACAAAATGGAGAAAGTCGATGTCCTCAACTTTCTGGTCAACTGGAGCTTACATTCCAGTGAGGGAAGATAGAGAATAAACAATAAATAAGTAAATAAGTAAAATATGTCAGGTTGTGATGGTCTCTTTGATGTGTCCATTTGCATAAACTACAGTCCCTAATTATCGCATCTAGTCAAACACAAATCCAGATGTTGCTGTGAAGGTACTTTGTAGATATAATTAAAGCTATGAGCTGTTGATTCTAAGAGATTGTCCTAGAGGATCAGGTGTGCCTGATTCAATCAGATGAAGGCCTTAAAAGTGAGACTGAGGCTCCCCTGAGAGAAGACATTCACGCATAGACAAAAGCTTCAAGCCATGCCCAAGAGTCCCAGCCTGCCCTTCATCCTGACCTGGGGAGTGTGGACTCACTGAGGCAGCCCCCACAGTTGCCTACGCGAATCCCGTGCAGCAAACTTCTTCACATCATCTTTTATTAGCTCCGGGTCTCTGGTTGAATCCTGACTGACACAGTGCTATGAAGGAAAATAAAGCAGGAAAGGGGGAGAAAGCTGATTATGGAATGGATATATAGACAAAAGATTAGAATGGAATTTATGCCTGCTATCATATCTTTATGGATAAAGTTCCAGAGTAATACAGTGAAGTCCTGTTTATTCTACTAGTACAGATAATTTGCTTTCTCCAAAGCAAAGATCCCACAGCTCATATCCTGTGGAATCTTACGTAGGTAACTTCTTTTTCTGAGACTTTTCCAATTTTTTAATTTCTAAAATACTATTGCCAATTTTATATGACTATTATATAAATAAGACAAGACTGTCATAAATAAAGCACCCAACACCATGCCTGGCACATAATAAACTCGATTCTATTTCTTTTATATTTTACATATACCCTATTTACTGATACCTGGGAACATATCTGCTGTGTGCTTATCATGGCAATTCAGCATTACCTTGTCATAGGTATTCCCATGCACCTTTGGCCAACATGCACCCAAGGAAGACAGATCGTGAAACCTGCTCAATGAATGCATTTATTGTTGTCACCCAGGTTGATGAACTTGAGAAAATAGTAAACTGTGAATTACATATGGTTGGAAGAAAATTAGGCTTATCTGTAAAAACCAGTCTACCCCATCATTTCCTTTCATCTTGAAACTTTTCCCAACTTTCCCTCATCTGCAGAGAAATATCTGGCACATTCAAGCTTCTCTTTAAATCTCTTCAAAATAACCAAAGTGATGTATCAATGAACGAGTGCTATTTTCTCCCTAGACTACACCTAAGATCTCCTGTGTTGTTCCTCATTGTCGAAGAACTTCAGACAGCTGGTAGGGAGGCAGGAGACAGGGAGAAATGTGCTGCTATATGACATATTTCAAAACTGTAGTTCTGGATGAGGGAAATTACTATTTGTCATTTTTGTACACATTGGCTTTGAGAAAAAGCATAGGAGAGTAATATTCTGCTTGAAATATTCCACATTACTATGCACACCCTCCCTTTCTCTGGTTAACCAGACAGGAAAACATATTTCCAGGGTTGTTTTGCTTCTGACTAAGGTGGTGCAGTACTCATTCCTGTAGTTCCTTTGGAATCGGATAAACCTCCAGCTTTTGGGGGCGCATGAGGTAGTATCTCCAGGGAGTGCCTTAAATAAAGAGGCCTCTGAGTTAGTAGTTGCTGGTTCCTGCTGAGCATTTTTATTAAACAGCAAAGGATTACATTTCCACATCTTCTTGAAATAATCAATGACTAGAATGAATCTTTAGTGATTTTTTACTCCAAAGAGTATGTTTTTCAGTGCCTACTATGCACTAACCATAGATTGAGGTGATAGGGACACATTAGTGGACAAGTAAGACAAATACCTGTTTTCATGTAGGTAACTTTATTAATGGAAGGTCTAGGTGGAACAAATAACACTTATTGAGCACTTACTATATGCAAGCAGTTTGTCTAGGCAAGTAAGTGTGGTGCAGAACAGCAAAGGGTAACCATGGTGTCCCTGCAGATGGGAGGAGGCTTGCAATGGGGATCCTGAGTACACAGGAAAATACGGGACATCGTAGTATAGCTGGTGATAGGTAACTAGAACTATGGCACTTAAATCTCATGCCAAGAACATTGCCTGGCACATAGCAAGAGCTCAATAAACATTTGCTGAGTGAATAGAAGGCAAGAATAAAATTTACAGCACATGCAATTTGATATTCACATCAGAACACAAGGTCTGAAGTCCTCTCAGTAGGGTCAAGATTTTATCCAGGGCTTTGGGGACACTGTGTTTTGATGTAGAAGACAAATGATCTCATTGCGGAGATTGGTAAAGTTTGGGGAAGGCTGGTCTTTGGCTGGTGTAACATCTGGACCCTTCTTTGGTTTGGTTCACAGGCATCATTGCTACCACCCTACCCCTCTACACCTAAGTACCACTACCAGTGAGGTGGGACAATTCAAGGGGAGATCAGGACTGTACCAGCTGCTTTCAATATCATCTGCTATTCCTGCTTCCACATCATGATATGACCCCAGATGAACTGAAGACCATTTGGGGAAGATTTGTGGGCAAAGCTAGACTCTACCAAAGTCTAATTCAGCCTTTGCGTTACTTTTGCTATGGTAAAGCTATCACTTTCTCCTTCCCATCACTAAGAAACTTTGGGTCAGGAAAAAACATAAATACATTTCATGTCTATATTTATACATATAGTGCAGGATATATTGTTTATACCATATAATCTGGTATAATTTTATATATAATTAACTATATATTTTAATATATTTTATTTATTTATAATGTTTTATCAGATTAATAAGATATCAGATCATACAGTATATTTTAGCTTTACATATTAAAGATAGTCATATATATAGTCTTTTTTAATCTATATAAAATTGGATTAATAGGTGGTGCTGGCCCTAGCGAGAGGCAACAGGAAAAAACATGGTGAGCAGCTGACATCCAGGGGAGGGCTGAAGCCAGGGCAGACACTGTGATTTCTGCTGTTATTTGTGCTGTCCCTCAGCATGGGCAGCTTCAGCTCAATGAATATTAAGTAAAGGCAGAAGGAATAAAATGTTCCAAATGAGGGCTGGGCGAGAGGCACTGTTGCCATCAGGAGCACCTGCCAGGGTAGCAAGGATGGCAGAGGCCGAAGGAAAGGGACCAGTGTCTGCCGCAGCCGTCACTGATGGAGGACGCCCTCTGCGTGAGCCCTGTGGCATGAGCTTTATAGCACTAGCCCGCTTTTTCCTCGCATAGTCCTGGGAGCTGTGTGCTGTTATCCCCACTTCTCAGATGAGGATACCGGGGCTTAGCAAGATCAGCTAACTTGTCTAAGAAGTATGCCTGCCACGTGGTGTGTATTCCATAAATACTTCTTATAGGAATAAATGAATAAGGCCCCACAGCTGGTAATTGGAGACTCCAGATTGTGCTTAGGCTGACTCCAAAGATAGATCTCTTATCACCATTTTTCCTCCAGGGTTTTATTCTTGCAGATAGCAAGGAGGCTACAGGAGTAATGTTTAGCAGTTCTGTTTCTGAGTGGGGAAATATCTGTCCTCTCCCCTGAGTAAGCGCAGCTGCCAGAATGCACTGGTGGAGTTATGTTACCGACAGGAGTAGCCAGCTGCCTACTGGTTATCTACACGAAGGAATGCTGTTTTGCTATTTCCCTCCGACTGATACTGAAATTGAAACGGGAAAGGACTCCAAGTACAACATATCACACAGAGGGATGTGGGTACCCTCACGGGATCACACTGAGAACCTGCTGAGAACACGCCGAAATCATTATTCTGACGGATCAGAAATACTTTCTCATTGGCAGCCAGCAGCCACATATGCTGGGTACACACTGTGGTCCATCTGAGTTGGCTTCTTCCATAAAGTGAGTTCACATTAGGAGTCCAAGGGCCACTCCCCCTGGGAAAGCAGAGTCATTTGTCCACATAATATAAACTTTTGAAAAACTGGGAAGCAAGGACTCCTGGCTAGAGGTGTACCTTTAAAGACATTGCTCCAAGAGGTCTTTGTAGACGAGTGCTATGACTCCGGGAGCAGAAGGCGCATACTACACCCTCACCCTGGGGTTTAGGCCACTGCATGCCCTGAGCCTGGGTCAAGTTTTTTCCTGCGTGTTGATTGATTGAGCTGTAAGGTTAGGGAGATCATGTTTCTGCAGAGTGTCAACATGAATAAGTAAGCCTTTTGTTTGGTCCTCCCATTTCTCCTAGAAAGTCCATTCCGAGAAAGAGGGATTTCTTTTTCTGGTTTCAGTGTAATGTAGTCTTGGTTTGGAAAATGAGAGGACCTGAGACTGATGAGCTATTTTTCTGGATTCCGGCACATACAATCCTTCCTGAAAAGGAAACATGTCTCTTATGTAGGGGATTTGGAAGATGGGAAAGTAGCAGCTTCTGGCTGAAGGGCCATGAGATGGCTGTCTTAGCAAACAGCAGAGAAGAGAGGCCAAGCAGCCCAGGGACTCTGGCCCAGGGACATCCCAGCAACAGCAGTAGGCCTCAGGGAATGACATTATTGTTTCAAAAATGTAGTTGGTGATCTAATTTTGGGCGTATGTGATTTTCAAGATGCATACTGACCATGGATCTGTCCCTTAGGCTCACGGCCAGAGAGGGGCTCACTAACCTCAGCACAGAATTCTTCGTTTAATCCCAAGGCATTTGGTCTAAATTGTTTCTGAGACACTGATCAAGTTTCTTCAATGACTGAGAAGCATCATCTACTAGTGTCCAAATATCTGAAGTTCTGCATGCTTTCTGCTGTTTCTTGGGCCCTCTGGTCAGTTTCATCTTCTTGCAGACCCTTCCTATTCAAATGGCTTTCAGATTTAAATCCCTAGTTCAGACCTTGAGATCTCTGCTCCCGAAGGTAACACCAATGCCTCAGCCCTGACACACCCAGCCTCTCAGAACACATGTCTCCTACCTTCCCCAACCCAGTGAATGGCACCCCTTGGCCACAGTGCAAGTGTGAAATGAACCACATGGACTTCTCCTCCCTCGCTCTGACATCCAGTTGGCCACTAAGGCATGATCAATTTTGACACACTAATACCTCCCAACCTGGCTCCTCATGTGCAACCCTATAACCACTCCCTTGGTTCAGGCCCTCATCATTTAGACTATTTATTTTGGGTCTGAATGTTGAAGCGACTCCCTGCATGGCACCTCTCCAGGCTCCTCCACAAGGCCAGTCGGAGGAGTGTTCTGCCTCCCCCAGCGTGGCATTGGAAGGCTGCCATGCTCAAGCTCCTGCTTATTTCTCAGACTCTCTCCCTGCCTCTCCCCATGGGCTCCCATGGCACACTCCACGTCCCCTCTGCTCACGCTTCCTCCACTGTGACAAGCTCCTGATACCTCCATGACTTTCCAGATCTGGTCCCTGTTCTGCCTGGCAGGTATCATTTCATCCTTGAAGACTGACCTCCTCTACAGCCTTCCCAATGTCTCCAGGTGCACATAAGTGTGCCCTCCTTCTACAGCATCGACACTAAAGAACAATTATGACACTTGGGAAAGCAAATGTTTGCAGAAAAATGTGACATTCTCGCTACTTTGTCACCTACAAGTGCCACCAGCTCGTGAAACTTTAAAGGCAGGGACATTTATTTCATTGTTTTATATACGTGACCTGCTTGCGGATTGAGTACAGGAGTGAATAATTTCTCTTTCTCTTACTTTTTCTTTTTGTGTCTGTAAATCCTGTCAAAAAACAGTCTTTTCTTTGACTTTGGCACTGGCTGCCGCTGCTTCTGTTTGTTTTCTCTCATGGTTTCCTCCTTTCTTGCTATTTGTGCCTCTTCTCCTAAATGCCTCTCTCCCTACTCATGCCAGGCTCTCACCGATGCCCTCGCTTACATAAGTCTGGTAATTGGTTTTAAATCTGGTCTGAAAATTTGCCCCAAAAGTGGGCTGTGCCCCCAGCTGCCTGCAGGTTATCCAAGAGTCTGCTACAAGGGAGCGTTACCTACTTTGAGAAGACAAAATAAAAGCCGCTTGGCTCAATGTTGGATTCTGAAGGAAATAGCTGGGCTGAGTGACTCAAAGAGTTTGCATTTTCTGGCCACTGGTTTTATAACAAAAGCACCATTTTAGCCACCTGAACTTAGCTGACTTCAGTTTGTTATTAGGAAGGCTTTTGGGGCTTATGCAGCAACAAAAGCTTGTCTGTGTTTGCTCCGATGAGAGAGAAGTGTGCACCCTGGAAGGTCCAGTCCAAGGTCATCCATTATAAGGAGTAACAGGACATCTTACATTTACTTTGAACATCTGTAAACCCAGGTCCCCAAATGCAAGACAATTATCTGTCTGGTGGCACTACAGCAACCAGACATTCCTATTTGACTGAAGAGTATTGCATTTCACGTTCTTATTCTCACTGAAACATTGTACGTAGGTAGATCTCCTGTTTTCACAGCAGCCACCAACACTGGACTACCTCAGTGCATTCCAAATGCTGTAGACCCCCTTGTCCTCAGTTTTTCTTTCTGTGATTTCTGACACCCTTGGTCAACTGTAGTTGGAAAATATTAAATGGAAAATTCCAGAAATAAATAACTCATAAATTTTGCACTGTTCTGAGTAGCAGGATGAAACCTTGAGCCAGCTGTCTTGGAATGTGAACCCAACATTTGTCTAATGTGTCCACGCCGTACATGCTACCTGCTCATTAGTCCCTTAGGAGCATTGTCAGAATTATGTACTATATGCAGTTTCAGGCATTCACTGGGGTCCTTGGAATGTATCCCCCTTGGATAAAGGGGGACTATTGTAGTCAGCAACACTGAATCACTTAATGAACATTTAATGCATTAATAAACTACCAATTTTAAGTAAATTAAAAATATAAACATTAAGATAATGAAAATAAAATAAAATATTTTCAAAAAATAATTGTTTTATTTATAATCTTCTACCAAGGAATTTTTGCCCACCTCAAAGGTAGATATCTTGAGTCTTCTGTCTTCCTGATGTCCTCATGAGAGCCTCATGGGTCAGTGTGTCACTGGAGGATTCAGACTTCTTGGGGACCACCCTTCAAAGCTGGAAGGCAGGATGATTCAACCCTGGAAATAGGGCCGATGGAGTCAACATACACTGCTTCGTGTTTACCCTGGAAAGTGACAGCATCTGTTGCAGCATTTGGGTGTGGTGTTTAAAAGGTGCAGTCATGCGTTGACTTTGTTTTCTGAAGAGTGAAGGAAATCTTTAGGCTCTGGGGAAGAGTTGAAGTCTGAACAGTCAATCCCTTGCCCTCATGGCCGGCCTTCTAAAGAAATACCAATGATTCATCTTCAACCTTAAATCTTGGCACCTATGCTCTGAACAAGAAATTTAGGTGGTTTACAATATTGATTATATTACCAGGCTGTGCTATTTGCATATGTCCCTTAAATTATACTACTATTCTTCATTGGCATTAGAGTCAGGGAGCAGTATTTTCATTTCATTCCTCACTTCAAAGATGTGTATGGATATTTCTCTCTTCAACAGCAGAATATTAAAGTGTAGAAAAAGCAGCATTTATATTTGGAATTCATTTATTTGAATAGTGCTCTCAAAATAAGTACACCTAGTGGCCAAAATTTGATCGTATTGAATATTCTTACCATATTCATTAACACTAAATGAAGATTGGGAGATACTGTTTGGGCCGGCAATTCTCTGTGAATGAACAACACACAGGCTGTTGCCAGGTGCTGCCTCTCTTATTAAAGTAGCTATATGCTTTCTAGCCACACATAAAACAACAGTTGATTAAGTGAAAATTTAATAGTTAATTCTGTAGCTTGAAAGATTTTAAAGATTAAAATTACCGAAACTTGTCAAGCATTTCTTTCTTGTATGAGAACCTTACATGTACTGAGAGTTGATTCATATTCATCAATCTGTGTTTTATGTAATTATCATATACACCAGGAATTAATAATTATTTTTCCACAGCATATGCCATGGATATTAGGCAACATCTAACAGAGTCATTTAAAAAAGTAAGTATTTTTCTTTTTTTTAATCAACACTTAATGGTTGTACACGTTTATGGGGTACTTGTGATATTTTGATATATACATGCAATGGGTAATGATCAAATCAGGGTAATTGGGATATCTGTCACCCCAAACATTTATCATTTCTTTGTGTTGGGAACATTTCAATTTTTCTTTTCTAGCAATTTTGAAATATACTATAAATTCTTGTTAACTGGTTACCTTACTGTGTGGTTGAACACTAGAACTTATTCCTTCTAACTCTTATTTTTGTTCCCATTAACCAAACTTTTTTCATCTCTCCTTCACCTCTACCCTTCCCAGCCTCTGGTAATCATCATTCCGGAAAGTAGCCAAGAAAAGATGAGAAGATAACAAGATAGTCCCGGCATATCAGACACCTGCCTCCAAAAGAAATAACCCATACTCTTAGGAAGTTATATCATAAAAAGCATTCTCCCAAAGGTCTAAATTTCATGGGACTTTGCATACTTCTATGAAATTCTGTGATAATTTTTTTTCGGTAAGTTGATTTTCTGGTATCTGTTTTCATTTTTCACTTTCAGTAACTCATCACTGGTAGTACTTTATCTTGAAGAATGAACTAATATTTTTAATGTTTTAACATTGGACCATTTTAGGTGATTGTAATGATGCATAAGAAGTAAAAAAAAGTAAAAGTTATAGCTAATAGCTGATGTTGGGGGTTAAATTAATATTAAAATAGTTCAACATAGCTCTTTTGATGATTTTTTATGTAAAAGTTAGATGTACATTTAATTCAAAATAATAAATACTCGTTGCTGTTGAAACTTCTTTAAAAAAAACTACTGCTTTCTATTTCCAAAAGATTAACTTATTTTAGCTCCCACATATGAGTGAGAACATGTTATATTAGTCTTTCTGTACCTGACTTGTTTCATTTAACGTAATATCCTCCAGTTCCATTCATGTTGTTGCAAACAGCAGGATTTCATTCTTTCATGTGGCTGTGTAATATTCCATTGTTTACATACACTCTATTTTCTTCATACATTCATCTGTGAATAGACACGTAGGTTGATTCTTTTTTTTTTTTTTTTTGAGGCAGAGTCTCACTGTGTTGCCCGGGCTAGAGTGCCATGACGTCAACCTAGCTCACAACAACCTCAGACTCCTGGGCTCAAGCGATCCTACTGCCTCAGCCTCCTGAGTAGCTGGGACTACAGGCATGTGCCACCGTGCCCGGCTAATTTTTTCTATATATTTTTAGTTGTCCAATTAATTTCTTTCTAATTTTAGTAGAGATGGGGTCTCACTCTTGCTCAGGCTGATTTCGGACTCCTGAGCTCAAACAATCCGCCCGCCTCGGCCTCCCAGAGAGCTAGAATTACAGGCGTGAGCCACCGCGCCTGGCCCACGTAGGTTGATTCTTTATCTTGGCTATTGTGAATAGTGTTACAATAAATGTGGAAGTACAGATATCTCTTTGATATACTGATTTCCCTTCTTTTGGATAGATATCAAGCACTGGTATTGCTGGATCATATGACAGTTCTATTTTCAGTTTTTTCAGGAACCTCCATACTGTTTTCCGTAGCTGCTGTACTAATTTACATTCCCACCAACAGTGTACAAGTGTTTTCCTTTCTGTCACATAAGCCAGCATCTGTTATTTTCTGTCTTTTTGACAATAGCCACTTTAACTGGGGTGAGATAATGTCTCATTGTGGTTTTGATTTGCATTTGCCTGATGATTAGTCATGTTGATCATTGAAAAAGTAAATTTTTATTTCTGAAAATAATAATAATCATTGTCTTTGTGGCTGACTTTATACATTTCTTACCAACAATGCAAGTTTTATTTATCTTTGGTATGAGGTATGCAATTGTGAAAGACTTATCTGTAGAGTTATCCTCTTCCATGCATTTAGTGATTAAATTAATCAATTTTGAAATGAAGAGCATTGTTTTGTAATATTTATTGGAAAAACTCCATTGGTTTTGTAGAGAAGTTAATGTGCTTTATTTGCAAAATGTTATAAAAGCTTTGATGATTTCACATCCACTGTCTGATTGAGACTCATGACTAAAAGTGCAAATGGGGCCAATGGATCACAAGTCCACTGAAATTAAACACTTGGCAGTCCATTGTCATTTGTTCTGCCCACACCCTTTTTGTTTGTATGCTTGTCTAAATCATCACTCTCATAGCTTAATTTGATTAATAGCTTTATTCTTCTGTTTATCAAGTCTTATTCATCATTCTATTTTAAAAAGTAATTCTGAATTACAGTATTTGTTACTTTTTATTACTATCTTTAAACTTCATGTAGTCATTAATCCATTCATGCATGTGTGTGTGTACGCTTGTGTGTATTGAGCCTATAACAACATGGTAGTGATGTTTAAAAAAACCCAAACATCACATAAACAATGTATGTATACAGAAAGATTTATACATGGATGTCCACAGCAGTTTAATTTGAAATAGGCACAGGAAAGAATACAAAGGTCCATCAATGGGTTAATAGGTAAGAAATGTAAGTACCATGGAATACTACAACAAAAAGCAACAAAAAAGGCATAAAATTCTAATATATGCAACATAATCACTATGCCGAGTGAAAGGAGCTAAAACAACAAAAAAAGAATATACACTGTATGATTCCATTTATATGAAACCTTAGAAAATGTAATACAGGGGCAGAGGGGAGAAAAACTGCAAAGGGGCACGAGGAAATTTTTGGAGGTGATCAAAATGAGATTTCCACAAGACAATTTGGATATCTACATTTCTTTGTATTCTTTCAGTTATGAGGACTTTTTTTTGTGAGATAGGAAGTTGTCCACAAAGTTTCTATAACTTTATTTGGTTTTGTTTATTTTATGGTTTTATAGTTTCCTTCAGTTTCAGAAGTTACTTTTAAATTTAAGTTACATTTGTTCAGAGTAACATTTCCTGACACTTAATGGGCCCAGCACACTTCTGCTAGGTGACTCTACCAGCCATTTTCTGACACTTTGGTTGACACACTAAATTCCAAAGAGTAATTAATTAGTTAACTAAAACAAACTTGTTAGACAATTGTCATAGGATAAAATTCTGGGCTCATAAGCAAAATTTGGTAAGGGGATTCCTACTTAACCACAGAAAATGTTTGATTTGTTTGGGTTTTTTAATATTGCCATATGACAATTTTTCTTTTTCTTGAGAAGAATAGCATTCATAAACGGTTCCTGAATAAGGTGGTGTGGGGAGGTAGCCACATTCTCAGCAAAAAATCCGGTTCCTTAGGTAGGGGTCGTCGTGAAGGATAAGAAAATAATAGAAAATGGAAAATAACAGACATAAAAGAATACACAGAGACGAAGGTATAGTTTTATAGATT